>MJUU01015288.1:97226-191659 GCA_002080025.1 Modiolus philippinarum | reverse complement strand
ATTCCTGTAAAGTTTGGTTGAATTTGCTTCAGTAGTTTCAGAGGAGAAGATGAAAATGTGAATTTCCCATAAGGCCAATGTTAAACCTAAGTTCTACGCTGGTGGCCATCTTTTTTATCGGATCGAAACGAAATGAGCAATCTTTGTAAAGGACCTTTAGTACATCATTCCTGTAAAGTTTGGTTGCATTTGCTTCAGTGGTTTCAGAGCAGAAGAAGAAAATGTGAATTTTCCCATAGGGTCCAATGTTAAACCTAAGTTCCGCGCTGGCGGCCATGTTTTTTATCGGATCGTAACGAAATGAGCAATCTTTGTAAAGGACCTTCCATACATCATTCCTGTAAAGTTTGGTTGAATTTGCCTCATTGGTTTCAGAGGAGAAGATGAATATGTGAAAAGTTTAACGGACGGACGGACGGACGGACGACGGACGGACGACGGACGACGGACGCCAAGTGATGGCAATAGCTCACACTGACCCTTCGGGTCAGGTGAGCTAAAAAACCGAAGTTACTATTAACTTATTTTCTGCATATGCGCATTTCGACAACTAATGTCAACTAAACTTATTTAAAGGAATATATTTGGTTTTATTAAATACTATAATCCAAAATCGAATGATGTAAATCTTTGAAGGGATTTCATTTGTTTTTAAATCAATTGTCACAAGCTGTTAAAAAATACAAAAGTATACACACAAGAAAAAAAAAGAAATTCATGGGATGACATACTAAGTGCTAAAACTCCCAAAGTGCAGTTATTATTTTCCAAAGTTATCCCATATCGGAGTATACAGAATAAAAGGCGGAGTAAGATAAAGTCAACTTTAAGAAAACAAGAAGTATTGTTAAATGTATCATTTTTTCTGTCCGTGAAATTTCGCTAATGGCATTAGTTTCTCAGATATAAACTAGAGTTTCTGTGGCCTAGTGGGCCACATATACCCCCGCCCCCTCTATGAATTTTCTTAAACATCTGGAGTAATGGAATGATTAGAAAACAACAATAGAGTGCACATCGATGATATGTAATAAAGGTCCAGCATAAAATGCATTAACTTCTGATCAATGGTCAAGGAGGACTAGTGGATACCAGGTGTCCATCACATGTGATGCATTGAGCTTAAAGAGCTAAAATGACAAAGTCCAAAACATGTCAAAAATCTAGGAAAAGGAATTAGTGGAAACCAAATGCGTAGTGCATCCAAATTCCAAATCAGTGGTTTAGGAGTAGTGGATACCAGGTGGCCACTGTACAGTTTGAATCAAGCTAAAAATACCGAGTCCAAAACATGTAAAAATTCTTGAAAATGGAATTATTGGAAAAATAAATTCCGTAGTGCACATCTATAACGTGTAATCAAGTTCCTGCATAAGTCTCATGAAATTCCAATGTGTGGTTTAGGAGGAGAAGTGGATACCAGGTCATCAGCATATGGTTTGCATTGAGCGGAAAATTGAGCGGAAAGACCAAAATTGACAAAGTCCAAAACATGTCGAATATCTGGAACAAAAAGCAATAATGGGGAAAAAACGTAGTGCATATCTACAACATGTAATTAAGCTCATGTATAAGTTTAATAAAATTCCAATCAGTGGTTTAGGAAGAGTAGTGGATACCAGATGATCATCATATGGTTTCCATTGAGCTAAAAGAGCTAAAATGACAAAGTGCAAAGCATGTCAAAAATCTGTAACAAAAGAAGGAATTATTGAAAAAACAAAATGCGTAGTGCACATCTAGAATATGTAATTTAACTCCTGAATAAGTTTTATGAAATTCCAATCAGTGGTTTAGAAGGAGTAGTGGATACCAGGTGGTCACCATATGGTTTGCATCAAGCTAATATGACTAAGTCTAAAACATGTCAAAATTCTGGAAAGAATGGAATTATTGGAAAACAAAATCCGTAATGCACATCTTCAACAAATTATACAGCTCCTACATAAGTTTCATAAAATTCCAATAAATGGTTTAGGAGGTGTAGTGGATACCAGTTTTTGGATACAAAAAGA
Source organism: Modiolus philippinarum (assembly GCA_002080025.1). Classification (NCBI taxonomy): domain Eukaryota; kingdom Metazoa; phylum Mollusca; class Bivalvia; order Mytilida; family Modiolidae; genus Modiolus; species Modiolus philippinarum. The sequence goes on along the minus strand of MJUU01015288.1, from coordinate 189,644 downwards.
CGGACGGACGGACAACATTAATACTATATACCACCCGCTTTGCGGGGGGTATAATAACAATATAGTCGTAAATGGTGAATGAAAAGATATGGGGTAAATGCATATGAGACAAAGTCTATACAAATACATGGTAAAAACAAGCAAAGGAACAACGCTTTTATTGTTGTTCTTCATCTTGAAGTCACCATGAGGCCTTTAACAATGAGCTTTGCTCACACCTCATAGTTAGTTCAAGAGGGTCCCTAGTAGTATGTCTTACATTTTTGCAGTTGGCTCTCAAACTTAATCTAATCAGATGTCTTTTACAAAAATAATGATACGGTTCAATCTTTATGAGTAGTTTCTAATATTTGATTTAACAAAATGGTAATTATTTGTGATAAATCCCTGAAAGAGGGCTTGTTATGACGCTTCCATGACGTAATTGATTTGTACTTAAAAAGGATTAAATGATATTTGTATTATCATTTGACTATCATATCAATTTCATTTTAAAAGGTTTACCAGCAGACTAGGCTCCTTGAGCTAGCGGACAGTTTAGCGGCAAGCACTCTTTGATCTATCTTAAATTAAGAATGGTCATATGCTGTTCTTTTCCAAGATAACGGTCATAGAGTTAGTAGTACCTGTTTTGGGATTTATTCGAATGGATATTATATTATAGGGAAGCGGGATAGAGGAAGGGGAGGTTTGGGTACCAATAAACCGGTTTAACCCTACAACTGGCTTTTGCAAGTGCTGGTACCAAGTCCGGCTATCCCGAGTTCCTATCGTTATTTGTGTTTATCTCTTGTCTTCATTATTGTTTTTTTTTTTTGCAGTTCGCTTGTGAATTGTTATTACTGTTATCCTGTTTTTGTAATTCAAAATTTTTTTTTGAATTTCTAAAAGACAATTTTCATAAATTTTATCACCATCTTTCACTATTTATTCAGGGATAGAGGAAAGTTGTAGAAAACCGATGTGAGACTAAGACTTAATTTTTTTTATTAGGATGAATTTCTAGACTACTTAGACTTCAGTGTGAATGTTTGTCAGGCTAAGGATGATTTGAAAATAAATATGATTTCAAATAAATGTTTGTTAGAAAGCCGTAAAAGAAGTAATTTAAGCGAGGATTTGTTGCTGACGTCGTTTTTAAAATACAAGTGATTAATAAATTTGGCGGGAATTTGAACTCCTCTGAACTGTTCATAGGTTTAAAATAAGCAATGTTTATTCATGAATGAATGTGACAAAATAAATAGGATCGAATGAATTTTTGTCCGAATGCTTCTAAAGATGTTCAAAATGAAATTACTAAACAAAATATGGGGGTTCGTGGGCGAAAAACTGTAATGCTTTTGAATGATTTATCAGAGAAGTCCGAAAAACTGACAGAAATACCAAAACTTTAACAGCGAGCATCCTTAATACATACTTAAAATTTAAATGTGTAGGAGCATTTAAGGCAGCCTTTTTGTGACTTCACAGTAATGATACCAAAGTCATTTCTGAGACAATCACGGAATGATCAAGATTTCATCTGGCTTAAATTAATCGGATAAAGTATGATCAAGTTAAATTTTCCAAAAACTAACTATATGGCTTGATCCGTCAATTCTAAAAAAAACTTATATAAAAAGCCAAAAGATTCGACAAACCGGTTCACATTTAATATATGGATACATCAATACATAGAATAGATACTAGTATCTTTTGAGAAACATTTATGACGTCGAAAAAACAGTACAATTTACATTTCAGCGCATGTTAAGTTTAAAATAAAGCACACTCACCTCTAACATATGATGGTACATTCTCGTTTTCGTGTGATAATGTTATACCTAAAGTAAAAAATAAGAAAGATATTTTTATAATGATAATAAGATAATGCTGATAAATTTTAATCAATTCAAAATTGGAAATTGCAAACACGTAATGCCGTCGTTAAAGACCTAACAACCTATTGTTTGTACGCATATACAGCGCATTTACATTGTTTCCTAAAACGTGTGTGACGTCTTGTAGAAAATCCGTGAAACGGCGTATTACTTTCGCAATATTTTAAAACAAAATAAATTGGCTTTCTTCTTGAATGGGCGGTTTGTTAAAAAATGTGACGGGGAAAGGGGGAAAAGTGCCAAACAGGGACTTGGTATGTATAAAATCAAGTAAGTGAGAACCGAACCGTCAGTCTAAAAAGAACAATCCAAGGACAATGGCAACGTCGGAAAAACAAAAAAACGAAGACATAACATGAGCATGACACAGAAAAGAAAATGAAGACACGCACATATACAAAAATGAACAACACGGACCCAATAAAAACCATGGGTGAGATCAGGTGCACCGGTAGAGTAAGCATCTCCTGCTTCTTATAAGACACCCGCCGTGTTGAACATGTCAACTCCGGTAGTAAAGTCAAATCCGGTAGAGGAAAAACAAACTTTACTGGCAAAGAGAAAGATCTGTTGTCATCTGGGAAACAGATATCTCATAGCGGTCCACAAGATCGTGATGTCGACCGTAAAACTTCTGTAGTGATGACCTCAAGTTATGGGCAACATACCCTTGCTTAAGTAGCCTATTTGTAAGCAACCGAGCTCTATCAAGGTAGTCACTGTATCGACCACAGGCCCTTGAGTAGCGAATGAGTTGGGAGATGTAAACTCCGTATGCTGGTGCTTTTGGAATGTTGCTACAAAGAAAGGGAAAGTTGACTATTGGAAAAGTGAAGTCATCACGTTTGTCATATAGCCTAGTTTGTAGTGTACCTATTCAATTCAGGGATCTAACACCAGGAAACAGACAAAGACACGCTTTCAGAAAAGATTTCGGTGGCACGAAAAAAACGGATAATTTTTTAACCTGCTCTGCTGACACATTAACTTCGCAATGGATGCAGTACATGTATTTCAGTCTGTTCTGAATGTAAAAGCACTAGATATATAGACAATAATAGAAACGTTTCAATAATTCTGCCCAATCCTTAGAGTTTGTGAAATCAACTTTAATATCAAATAAAAGACATTATTATTGGATATAAAAACAAACAAACTAAATTATATATACAATCAGGCAAAATGTAGTATTTTGTAATCCACTTAAGTATTACAAGGCATCTAATAGAGATTTCTCGATAACTAACGAACGTAAGTTTACTTAAACTTACGAAAGAAACAAAAGGACCATTCATTGTTAGGGGTAGTAAGTGACAAACGTAACATAAACGAATGCTAAATACGTACGAGTGGATGCATCGGTGATTACCGGAAATCATTAACCCTCGGAAAAACCTTCAATCACTTTTAAATATAGTTGTAACACTTCATTTTACGTATTTGTTTGGGCAAACTCGAGTTTGTCGAGTTGAGTAAGAATTACAGTTTGGATTAGATTTTGATATACTAAAGTTCCAAGTTTAATTTACATTACATTGTACTCGAATAATTTTAGTTCAGTGATCGAGTAAAAATTTGAGTGAAGTAAAATATTTCCACATCTTCGAAATCTATCCTGAAATATATCAAATCACACAGATATTCAAAAATATTGCAAGATCCAACCTTAAAATAAATAGAGTTCCATTCACTTCAAGAAAAAGGGGTCCGCTGATAAAAATACCGTCATTGTCATTTGTACTATCAGAGACATAAAATTATGTCTCTGATACTACAAATTTTATATGAACCCACATTTTATAGTCATTATGGTCCTCCAAATGTTTAATGTGATCTGCACTGAAGACATAATTTGTCGAAATCCAGAAACTTACTTCACGGTAACTTCGGGAGTTTGTTATCTAATCAGCTTGAAATCAAATCGTGTTATCAAACTCAAGCTCTATTCACACGCTCAGTTTTACATACTTATGTATTTTAACACTCTATGTCTTTATGCAAGTTTGGACTGATGTGCAAATATTGTATCTGAACGCACGCATGGTGTAAAGGTACGATGAGCCACTTTTTGGTCCCGTGGGAATCAGTTCCTTTTAAAAGTTTTGAACATGAATGACAAAGCAATAGCCCGGTTGTAATTTACTTTACAAAGATTTTAACTATGTCTTCACAATGGTTGTGCGACTTTTTGGATGTTTTTTTTTTTAATGAATAGCCAATTTTGGAGCCAATCATATAAACATTCTAATCCTACTTGTCATGGAAATAAATAATTTTAATTTTGATTTGAAGAATATTTTTTTATTGCAAATGCAAATAAATAATTTGATTTATACGGTAAAAATAAATGATTTAGTCGAGATTTTGCAAAAAAATAAATTTTCATTCGAGACAAAATCGCCCAAGCCCCCCCCCCCCCCCCCCCATATGAAATGGTCGTCCCCTCAACAGATTTCAATTCTTGGAACATATTCGAGTTTTATGGAATCTCTTTCCTTTTTGCACGACCTCGGGCCGGTTGTAAATGAATTTTTGTACTTGTGTAAAATAAAAGTGTCAATGGCTCTTCTGCAGCTTTGTATGGAAATGGAATGAAAAGCGTGTACATTTGAACAATTTGACTGGAACCTTAAATTTATTTAGTTTGTTTTGTTTGTATTATTGTCTTTATTTTTCTTTTTTGTTTGCTTTTTGTTTCTTTCAGCAATATTTTGACTGGGTAAGAATGAAACAAGATATATACATCAAAGTTTTATTTAACTATATTTTTCCTAAAAATTTAGAAAATTGAGAAATATGATTTGGACCATTTTTGCTGCTTGAAACTGGCTTGTTTTAAATCGCTAACCATCCTAATAAAATGGTGGATTTCAATTACAATATTTGTTTTTTTTACACCCCTAAAATTCATATACTTACATGTGCAAATTCTGAATTAGGCGGATACTGAGCTGTCACGGGGAATAGGAACATCCTCTTTTATGGCAAAAAAATGACAAAAAAATATGGTGGAATCCCCCTTTCTCTGGATTCCATTGTTGCGAAGGCAGGATCAATCGGTGTCTTGAGTATGTAAACGGGGCTTTTGACGGCTTAAAATTTTGGTATTTTACATACTTGGGTATTTTTCGCACCTGTTATTAACATTCTTTTGCAATCTTGTTCAAGTTAACATTGCTTTAAAAATTCATTTCGTGTATTTTTTAATCAGTCTAAAATTTCCTTAAAATTACGACAAAAAGGCACAAAGTGTAAATTGGACGTCACGATATAAAATAAGTGACTGAACTATCAAGAAAATGTGCAATAAAGTTGTTTATCGGTTGAATGTTAATGCAATTTATAATTGAGATAAACAATATTTGAAACAAATACGATTTCATACGAGTGGCCCGAATACTTTTAATATTTTGTGTCTAAGATGACTTCCGAACATGCCTGTTAAAAATAAAATACACAAGGTCAGAAATCGGAGACAAAAGAAATTTTAACAGCGAAGCAGATCTGTGTTTTTTTTAATAAATCAAACACAAAAATTCCGAGTCAATACATTACAAAGTTTGAAAGGCAAATAAATACTCTACTAGGTACTATGATATTAAATGTTCTAAGCTAAACTAGAAAAACTGTGAGCAAAACTAACTAGTATATACCCGGCAAAACTCACTAGTATATACCCGGCAAAACTCACTAGTATATACCCGGCAAAACTCACTAGTATATACCCGGCAAAACTCACTAGTATATACCCGTTCCTCATTTATTCCTGTTTGGTTTTCAAATTTTCCCTGTTTCCCCGGCTTTTTGCTTCGTTATTCATTTGCTGATGTATCATATCAAATCAAATTCAGAAATAGGAAGTGCACATCTACAATGTGTCACAAACGACTGTTCAAATTTCATGAAAATCTATTCAGTGGCACACAACGCTTAGCGGATAAGAGGTTGGCACCCAGTAATGTAATGTGCAAGTCCATCTCATGCGGAATGTTAACCCTAAAAATCAATCAAATCGAATTCTGAAATATAGGTTTACATCTACATTATTGAATCAAGATGAGTAAAGGAGAAGACATGGGTACCCGGAGGTGTAACGGCCATACACACAAATGGACGTACGTACAGACGGACAACCATATCACTATATATTCCCCACTTTTCAAGCGGGGGTATAAAGATATGGATCCCACAACCATTGTCGAAACAACTATTGCCAGGCAACTTGAATAATGTGGAGTGGACAGGGGAATTCTATCTCCTTTCTTTCGCCCCTTGCTCCTTTCTCCCGTCGCCTATCTCATTTCTCATGTTCCCTCTTTCCTGTCTCCCATCCCCTTTCTCTCGATCTCCCTTTCATGTTTTCTCCCTTCTCCCTTTCTCGCCCCTTTCCCTTTTCTCCCGCCCTTTCTCCCATCCCTCTCTCCTTTCTCCCGACCCCTGTCTCCTTTTTCTTATTCCCTTTCTCCTGGTCTCCATCAACCCTGTCCTCCCCTCAATAAGGTTCTGTCTATACAAAATTAAGTTACTACACGCTCTTCTCAACCACGCCAACAGTTCCGATGTCCCAAATGCACCGGACGGGGATATCTTGTGTATTAAGACTCTCTAGACCCTGTTGGAAGATGGATGTATCACAAGGCATGTGCTTATCAAATATACAATCGGACTAAACAATACTAAAAATAATGATTTCTCCCTTTCAAAATTATTTCGCATTTTTGATTTCTTTCGTAGTGTTATGGAAAGTTACGTTCGTTCGTGAGTTATCGAGAAATCTCTAATAAAACCTAACTTAGTCAAATAACATTCTATTAATAAGGCCAGGTTTGTGCACATTTATTGTGACGGTCAAGCGAGTGTCATAAGTTTCATTTCAAAGAGATTAAATTTTCAATGTTTTCATACCGCCATTATTCAGTACCACAAACACATAGACAACAAAAAATCTTCTGTTTTAATATCTCTAAGAAATGATAAATCTCTTCGGTTATTAACGCTTTTTCCGAGTTCAACGTATCGATTTAGAAACATTTCCCCAAGTTCAGCAGAGCCAACATCCGCGTTCGAACCATTAACCACATTTATTTCAAACACCGGTAGCACACTTATAGGTTTTGAAAATTGAATGGATATTTTAAAAATTGATTTCATGATTTGTATGTATTAATTTTCAGTCGAAGCATCATGAGGAGGTCATATTTGATGTGTTAAATCATCGTTTCATAAATCGCGAATGATTTTGATGTGTTAAAGCATTTCATGATTTGAATGAATAAAAATTTATATGATAACAAAGCTTAAATATCCTTCCATATCTGGATAACGAAACAGCAAAAAAGCTTTTAACAAGATTATCAGAGAATTTTCACATGGTAACTTTGAAAAACAATTTGCTTTGTACAGCTAAAATCTTAAATCGTCTCCTCCGTGTCATTTTAGAATCCTCGGTACAATTAAAGCCAAAATTTGTTGTTGTTGTCTACTAAATTCTTTATACAAAAAAAAGATTGGAAAAGAGCGGTAATCCAAATTTGTCAAAACATCGATGATCGGAAATAACGGTAAACCGTAAACATTCTTCGTTTTCATAGCGTTTCATACAGCTAGGATCGATTCATTAAAAATATTTTTTCAAGACAACACCCAAATACAATGCTGAAATACAAGCTTTACGTCAAAGCCTGGTCAAAGCCTGGTCATTAAAAAGTAATGCACTTCTTTACACTTTGATGGGACAGATTTATTGATTTTAGATCTTATAGGATAAACATATCACAGACTGAAATCTGTACTTTGACGCCAGATTCATTTTTTAGAGGCAGACAACGTAATTCAGGCAAACAAACGATAAAAAGGAGACTTAAATGCTTATAACTTTTTTTGAGTTCGGTGACATATGATTTTTTTCATATCAATGTAAAGAGTATGGGTATATTTAGTTATGAGCTGATTATCGTTGAAATATCAACGGTTAATTTTTTTTATACGGATAATTTTTGGCGGGAATCAGAAAATTGTTATATTAATAATAGTTTTTAAATTCAGTTGGACACGTATTGATCTATACTTATAACAAAAAAAAAAAAGAATTTTGATTCTAAGTTTCAAAATAAAGAAATGGCATTCATTTAAAGAAAGTGTGAACGAAAACGATAATTCTGGAACACTGCCAAGTTCGAGTTGCCATAGCGACAAAATTAAGTCGATGACCCTCCATTTTTTTCGCCAAAATTTTTCTTCCAAGTAAAAAAAAACAACCGGATTTTACTGTTGTTACGATTGTTTTTTGATTTATCATATTGGCTATAGGGGGAAGGTTTGGGCCAAATAAACTTGTTTAACCCCGCCGCAGCAGGTTTGCGCATGTCCTGAGTCAGGAAATTTATAAAGCCTTTGTGTGTCTTATCTGTTTTCTAGTTAGTTTACTTTATGTCTATAGGAGTCTAGGATGATGTTTATTTCGCTGAACTTGATAACTCTTTATTTAGGGACCGACTCCGACCAGCCGTTGGGAGTGGGGTTTCCTCACCTTTCATTGAAGATCTTATGGTGGCTTTGATTTGTTGTAACTCCCCTTTGGGTCGTTGTCTCTTTGACACATTCCCCGTTTCCCTTCTTTTTCTATTTGTCACAAAATTTGAGAAAAAGATCAAGGGTATAACTGAAAAGGCAGTTTGGTCTTTAAGGTTTATTTAGTTATTTATTGGCTATCTACATAAAATGTCAAAAGCCATATAGCAAAAAATCATGTTAATGCCTGTCTCATTTCTTAATAAGGTAGTGAGAACCGAACCTTCAATCCAAAACGAACAATCCAAGGACAATGGCAACATCGGAAACAGCAAAGAAAGAATCACAACATGAGTACGGCACAGAAAAGAAAAATGAAGACACACACACACACACACACACACACACACACGAACAACACGCACCCTATAAAAAACCACAGGTGAGATCAGGTGCACCGGTGGAGTAAGCTTCTTCTGATTCTTATAAGACACCTGACGTGTTGAACATGTCAAATCCGGTAGTAAAGTCAAATTCGGTGAAGGAATGATCAATTAGCTTTAAAGGAAAAGATCTGTTGTCATCGGGGAAACAGATATCCCGTAGCAGTCCACAAGATAGTAATGTCGACCGTAAAAGGAATGACTTCAAGTTTTGGGTAACATACCCTTGTTTAAGTATCCTATTTGTGAGCAACCGGGCTCTATGAAGGAAGTCACTTTATCGAACACAGGCTCTTGCATAGCGAATGAGCTGGGAGATGTAAACTTCGTATGCCGGTGCTTTTGGGATGTTGCTACAAAGAAAAGAGAAGTTGACTATTGGAAAAGTGAAGTCATCGAGTTTGTCGTACAGCTTAGTTGGAAGTCTATCTCTGTTGTCATTTTCAAGATGAAGGTCAAGGAATGAGGCCGATGTTGAAGTGTCTGTAGTGCCCTTAATTTCGAGCTCTTTTGGACTGATCAGATGAAGACATTCACCAAAGCGAGGGTTGTTCAGTAACAACATATCATCTATATATCTGAAACTAAAATTAAAGGATTGGGCCATATTTTTTTTCTTTATTTTGAAGAAGCCCCTCGATAAATTCAGCCTCATAAGAGTGGAGAAACAGATCGGCTAGGAAAGGTTACAGTTTATGCCCATAGGAATTCCGATGGTCTGTTGAAAAACAAGTCCTCCAAACTGGACAAATATATTGTCCATCAGAAACTGTAACATTTTAATCACTTCTTCCTCTGTATATTTTTTCTACGATTCCGAGTAATTTTTCACAAAGTAGGCTTGTTCTCTACCTACAACAATGTACCTAAACCTTTGTTCACCGTTCTTACGTGAGACAAATCTATGAATTAAACCGTTCAGCCGAGATTTTAGTTGTTAATTAGGAATGGTAGTGTAAAGGATGGAGAATTCGAAAGTTTTAATGCTGTTACAGTGTGATAATCATCTAGAGTTTAAGATGTCAAGTAGATCTTTGGAATTTTTCAAAATCCGCATTTCATTTATACCGCTTCTTGAAAAGCAATAATCACAGTATTTTGAAGGCCCTCTTTAACAGCTGTCAAGATGGAGGTTAGCAGCTTAAATATAGGTGATGCGTCTCTGCTTGTGAAATACGAGTTCATGTGAACATGACCATCTAATTTCCCATACATGTATTTGTAACATCGATAATGTGACGCGGTTGTCGGTTTAAAATAGTTCCATGTATTTTATCTTCATGTGCCATGGCTTCAAAAACTGGTTTATTTTTACAGACTTCATGTAGATATATTGAAATGGATAATTCGCTATCTCGTCATCAAATGCGATGTTTGTTTGTTTGTTAGAAACCTATTTTGTTGTGATTATAGCGACAAACATATCCAGCTGAAGGTTTTAAATTGAGTGGAATCATTTTGTCATAAATATGGTCTTGTCCACACATTTTACTTACCTATTTGTAACAGTAATTTATGATACTGATCTGTCTCCATATTTTCAACTTCGTTTGCCAGCTCTTGATCTCTAGTGTCATTAGACATTTTAAGCGCTTTTAGAAATTGTTCGTATCCGAACATTCCTTTGCATGCTACTTTTGACAACAGCTCTCTATTTTTCTGGTAAACTGTAGATAGTGAATTGATGTCCTCGTAATCTTCTCTGTTGAATGCCTCTAATTCCAACAAAACGTCTATCAACTTTAGTGGAGAAGAAATTTGATCCACGAGTGTTTTATAAGATTTTTGAAATCGAAGGCACAAATCATGAATTTCTGAAAATAAAACATGAAGAAATTTTACCCAATTTATTGTTGATTATTGGTAATCTTACACGGCAAAAATATGTTTCCGTTACTAAACATAATATTACTGACTTGAATAATACTGCTTTATATTAACAAAATATAGAAATTATAGTCAATTTTGGCAAATGAATACAATGGCCAATTTCGACAACTAATTTCTCTTCAGAGCAAATTATAAAGAAACATAAGAGGTGATACGGGAGAAATTAAAAACATAAACTGAAACAACTCTTGCAAGAAAGTGAAAATACAATTTCTTAAGGTAGGTCACTCATTTCCAGAATTTTTTCTTGCTTCAGTGTGCTAGAACAAAGTCAACAGATATTTTAAGCAAAACTATTGATAGGTCAGTGTACTCATTTTAAAGTTTTGAGTATTTGAAATTTGCGGGAAACTGAACCTCTCTAGATTTTTCATTGACATTACATTAAGAATTTGTTCCTTTAGACCATTAATATTAAGAATTTCATAATGTTTGGTCAGAAGTCTTCTGAAGATGTATTGAATTAAATTTTGAACAACAAAGATAGTGTCAGTGTGCAAAAAAATTTGGTGCATTATAATGAATAATATCAGAGAAGTCCGAAAATCTTAGATAAAGTCAAAAACTTGATGAATGACCCACCTTAAAGTAGTTCCATCGTTGCTTTTTAAAATTTTGTCAGATATACCGACTCCTCGGTCTTAAATTTGCACACAAGCAACTTCTTTTATTTTATATGAAAAAAATATTTGCCTTGAATGAATTTAAGACAACATTTAAAAAAAATGACATTACTCCTTCAAAAATTTCTATATAAAGCCTATAAAAAAATCCTAGAAAATGGAAATTGTCCGCAAAATTTCTTATTGCTTGTATCTTGATGAACCTATTATTTGTTCTTGATTATTGTCAGCGTTTCAATAAGTCTTCAGAACAATTTTTATAAAATTCTCATTACTTTCAAGATATTGTAACGTCTTGTTTTGAATTCTTGGCGGAACATTTTGGTTAAAGTAGAATAATTCTATCCTCTCTAGACCCAGGGAAGAAAGCGTTTCTATCATTATTTCTTACCTCGTTAATACGAATGAATTAGCATTAAAGCCAGGGAAATTTACCATATCTCAGAGAAATCATAGATGTCCTGTAGTACACTCCACTATATTTAAGCAACTTGTAGTATCAGTTTTATGATATTGTTAATTGAACAACTTTTGAGTTTCTGACACTTCATCAAAATTTCAATCAGAAAGGACTTTTAAAAATCAACATCATTAGATAACCGAAGAAACAAAAGACACTAAAATTAAAAAAGATAAAAGTTCCTAAACAGAAACAGAGCAATATTGTGAACTGGAAAGATAAAAAAAAATCCACAAACATTCAAACCCGAGAACTCAAAGAGAGATTTTCATAAAAACAGTTACTTCTGTTTCTAGTTTTTTTTTAATTAACATTGGGTCGATGCCTCTGCTGGAGGATCATTAGTCTCCGACACAACAGCATTGGTTTAAAAGCTCCCCCAAAGCGGATTTTTACCTTATATTTAAACCCTATTGGACATTTTTTCTATTAGTACTAATACGTTTTTTGGGGGTGGATTTGTTCACTAAATGTTTTGATTTATAAATACATGTGTATGTACTGAAGAGTACTGCATGTAAACAAGGGATATCAGGAAACATATACAATGGCTGAAAATTACTGTCACACGCATCAATCTGCCAGGGAACTAAACAGGAAAAGACAATCTTCGTCTCATTTGCATTTACTCCATATCCCTTCATTGTTAAACAAGACAAAAGACGAACGTAAACAACGATAGGAACTCGGGACAGCCGGACTTGGTACCGGCACTTGCAAAAGCCAGCGGTAGGGTTAAACCGATTTATGGATATCCAAATCTCCTCTTTATCTGTCCCATTTCCCTATAGTATCATAAACCTACGAATAAAACCCAATACAGGTAGACTACTAACTCAATTACCACAATCTTGAAAGGAGAAAAAATGACAATACATAATTTTGAAAGATGGGTCAAAGGGTGCTCGCCGTTAAACTGCCAGCTTGTTCAAGGAGCCTAGTCTGCTGTTAAAAAACTGTCTCACAACGGGAGAAAAAATCAGATTCAAAACTTCCCGAACGGTTTGGTCAAGAATCATCATATATTTCAGTAGACATCGACAGTATCAGTGAGAGACCAGTATTTGTGTAAAATTTTCAGGTCACTAGATCTCTAAGCTAATTTTACGGATGAAAGCAGAGTATCTTGTCGATATCACCGTCATACATGTATTTGACTTGTAAAATTTGATGAAATATTTATGATAAACGTGATATTTACTTCCTAATTGTGAACTCTCCCTTCCTTAGCAGCAGTATGGAGTGTGCATTTCACAGTTGATTCGTTACTGTCGAGCATGTAGTTTATACAGTGAGTTTTAATAGAGCAAAAACACCGTCCCAAATGCTTCTAAATCAGGGATTTGTTCAGCCTTTGTTACTTTCATCTCTCCAAAAATTTTATGGCCGTCACCATGACATCATTAAAAGGTATGACGTGTCTCTTTCTAAAATGAAACGGACATTTTCAGATTTCACGTCTTCACCGGTTTTGACTAAACCCTGGATTAACTCACTTATAGTGTGACTGGTACAGCAACGGAGCAGGATATGCTTACCCCTGATGTCACTCCAGGTTTTCATGGGAGTTCATACTATGAGTGCCTTAGTTGTGAATATCGTCTTTTAATTTCCATGCCTTGTGGCTGTCTTTGCCATGGCTATGGACGTTGACTTTTGTAATGATTACAGCCATTGTTTCTTCGGTATTTTACTGCTGTTGTTTGATCTTTTAAATAAGATTGTCAAACTTTGAAGTGTGCAACTTAATGTTCACATTTAAGTAATATAACCCCCGAGGTAACCCCGGGTGTATATAAATAGAACCCAGTATTCCAGGTTGTACAACCCCTCCAAAATTAAATGATACACATCCCATCTTTCGGATGGGATGTAAACTCAGGTCCACGTGTTGGTAGAAATTCCACGCTTCCTGCACGTTAAAGAACCCTTGTAGCAAGCTCATTTTGAGTGGTCCGTAGATGATTGGCTACAAGGCTAAATCCCCCGCCCCTTTCGATTTCGCCCTACTTTTCCACTGGCAGTCAGAATTTCCCGGCAAATGACCCTCTCCATACCCAAAAGTGATTATTTATTAACAAACTTGTTTTCGTCTTGATATAGCTGAAATATTGCTCAGTAGACATTAATCAATATTCAATCAATCAATCAATCAAGTAATATAAAATGAAACAAAAGTGTTTTGTATACTTACTTATAGACTCATCTGCATATTTTACATCTGGTAGTTCCTCCTTCACTTCATATGATTTCATTTCGTTATACAGGTCATTATATACAGGATCTGTTGACAAAGCCTCGATGAAAAGGCCAAATGTGTTGTACGGTCTGTTTTTCAAAATGTTGAGGAGAATTTTATTGCGATTTGTTTGGCTTACTGGTTTTCTGATTTTATCTGCATCTTCATATGTCAAAACACACCATGATATCAAACAATCAACCACACCAGTATCCAGCTTACATTGTTCAATATCAGCAGAAAAATGGGAAAATCCATTCCGGTGATGAAGCTCTAGAAACAAATATAAAAAAATGACTCCTATTTATTCGAAGCGAAAGTGCTGGTAAACAGCACAGTAAACATCAAACTGTAAAACCGTGTCGTCTTTTTCTATCCTGGTATGTTTTATAAAATAATAAACAGACATTTTGAAATTTTAAGCATCAAAAAAGTAAAAGAAAACGTACATTTCAAAGACGTGTTTAACTCGTGAACATCAATGAACCAAAATAACAGTCAATTTCAGTTCAGCATGTACCAATTTCTTCAACATATACTGCTCCAGTGAACATTGAAAGACCAGTAATCAAAACATATAAAAAGACTGATGGAGAGCCATTAACCCACAGGGTCTAAAAGAAACAAGAAATCAGATACATTTTGTTTTATATAATTTCTTAACATTACATATTGAAACAATTGTCCTTAGCTTATTTCGTCAATATATCCTTGAGGTCATTTGTTCTTTCTAAGCACTCACTAATCTAATGATGCGATAATAAAAATTATCAAATTATAATGCCCCTTTTGAATCCCTTGAAAGTTTTGATTTCTCTACCCTCTATACTACCTTACCACATAATCTTATAAAGGAAAAATTCAGACGCCTTATTCAATGGGCATTCAAAAAATCCGATTGTGAATATATATATATGTTCTAATTCCCAAAACAAAAGAATTCAACCAATTGGACTTGTTTTGATATGATTTCAGCACTTGAATTTTTACTTGACAATATATTCATTCGTTTCGGTAACTGTATTTATCGCCAGGTCATAGGAATTCCTATGGGTACCAATTGTGCACCACTTATAGCGGACCTCTTTTTGTACTGCTACGAATCTCATTTATGACCAACATCTAAACAGCATTTAATTGAAAATTTTAACAACACTTTCCGATATTTGGATGATATTTTAACTTTAAATAATGACGACTTCAATACGTATTATAAAGACATCTACCCTAAAGAACTTACTTTGAATAAAGCCAATTCTGACAATCATCATTGTCCGTTCTTAGACATCAATTTTGATATAACGAATGGTAAATTAGATACTAAAATTTATGATAAAAGGGACGATTTTTCTTTTCCCGTAGTTAATTATCCATTTCTGGATGGCGATGTTCCATTAGCGCCATCATATGGTGTTTACATATCTCAACTTGTTCGATTTGCTCGAGTATGTAATAACGTTTGCGATTTTAATGAACGGAATCTTTTCATAACTGAAAAACTATTACATCAGGGTTTTCGTTATCACAAACTAGTTAAAACCTTTACTAAATTTTATCATCGATGTAAAGACTTAGTTCATAAATACAATGCAACCTGTAAACATCTAATCAAGGCTGCATGGTATTTCACATCCCTTATTTTACGGTAATGTTTTATATAAGAGTAAAAAATACTTAAACTCGCCTAACAAACTTATAAAACCTTTAAATCGTCTACTTCATAAGGGTTATAATTACGATATTGTCATCAAGTCATTACGTACATGTTGTTGTATGGCCTTTTTGATAGGGTCTTTGCATTTTAACTAAACACATTCTAAATTTCTAAAATCTGCATATATTGCATGGACACGGGTTATGTATTCCGGTATATGCATGAAATCATTATGCTAAACTCCTCACAGGAAGGGATCTTGGTGGAAGCTGTATACTGAGGGTACATAGGAAAAATGAAAGGGTAACTTACTTTGTCAGTTGGTAATGGGTCTGGAGCTGGCATGTCAGTTAACTGCTAGTAGTCTGTTGTGATTTCGTGTATATTTAGTTCTTTCAGTTTCATTTTTCACAATTGACTCAGTCCTGTTGCCAACTGAATTTTACTGTTGTTACGATTGTTTTTTTGATTTATCACATTGGCTGAAGGGGGAAGGTTTGGGGTCCAATAAAACTAGTTTAACCCCACCGCAGCAGGTTCGCCCCTGTCCTAAGTCAGGAAATTTATTAAGCCTTTGTGTGCCTTGTGTTTTTTCAAATTAGTTTACTTTATGTCTATAGGAGTCTAGGATGATGTTTATTTCACTGAACTTGATTACTCTTTATTCAGGGGCCGACTCCGACCTGTCGTTGGGTGTGGGGTTTTCTCACCGTTCAATGAAGATCTTATGGTGGCTTTGAGTTGTTATTACTCCCCTTTGGGTCGTTGTCTCTTTGATACATTCCCCGTTTCCCTTCTTTTTTCTAGATTTATTTTGCTGTTGACAGACAACTAGAATTACGTTTTCAAAATCACTGGGGTCGAAGTGCGAATTGACAATTTCCTTATTTATGTCAATGACATTAACTACTATAGATGCAACTTGATTAAGTGCCTTATTTACGTCAATGTGACCTTATGCCGTTAATATGTTATTGACTTAAATAAGGTGCATCTATATAATTGAGTCGCATCTATAGAAATTAAATGCCATAAACACCAATAAGGAAAGTTTCTCGTCGCACTTCGGCCCAGGTGAAAATGAGAAAGCCAATTCAATGTAGATACCACTGTAAGCAGTAGTTGTAGCATTATATCAAAAATTCTTAATATGATACTGGTGCTTTTTAAATGACCTATGGTTAATCCCAAGTTTAAAAGTACTTGACCGTTGTTGTTTACAACAGAAGATAATTTATCATTGACATGAATGACAATTGTTTCATAAAAAAATCCATTTAAAGAAAAAAAAAGAAGTAGATTTGTAAGATGAAAATAAGTTACTACCTAGCGAAAAAGTAATGCATCATACAAAAATACATACCAGCTCGTAGGGTCCGTCTTCTACTTCGTGCCAACGTTGCCATTCTGAAAAAAACAACAAACAGGAATTACATGAGTAAAATGAAGTGATACATAACTGAATAACGAAGATATTGTAAATTTGTTTCCGCAGATGACCATTTAGACAATGTATGTCTCTTCAGTTCAGACCAAAATGACCACTTAGACAATGTATGTCTCTTCGGTTCAGACCAAAATGACCATTTAGACAATGTATGTCTCTTCAGTTCAGACCAAAATGACCTTTCAGACAATGTATGTCTCTTCAGTTCAGACCAAAATTGACCATTAAGACAATGTATTTCTCTTCAGTTCAGACCAAAATGAACATTTAGACAATGTCTGTCTCTTCAGTTCAGACCAAAATGAACATTTAGACAATGTATGTCTCTTCAGCTCAGACCAAAATGACCAATTATACAATGTATGTCTCTTCAGTTCAGACCAAAATGACCAATTAGACAATGTATGTCTCTTCAGTTCAGACCAAAATAACCATTTAGCCAATATATGTCTCTTCAGTTCAGACCTAAATGACCAATTAGACAATGTATGTCTCTTCAGTTCAGACCAAAATGACCAATTATACAATGTATGTCTCTTCAGTTCAGACCAAAATGACCATTTAGACAATGTAAGTCTCTTCAGTTCAGACCAAAATTGAACATTTAGACAATGTATGTCTCTTCAATTCAGACCAAAATGACCAATGAGACAATGTATGTCTCTTCAGTTCAGACCAAAATGACCATTTAGACAATGTATATCTCTTCAGTTCAGACCAAAATGACCAATTAGACAATGTATGTCTCTTCAGTTCAGACCAAAATAACCATTTAGACAATGTATGTCTCATCAGTTCAGACCAAAATGACCAATTAGACAATGTATGTCTCTTCAGTTCAGACCAAAATAACTAATAAGACAATGTATATCTCTTCAGTTCAGACCAAAATAACCAATAAGACAATGTATATCTCTTCAGTTCAGACCAAAATGACCATTTAGACAATGTATGTCTCTTCAGGTCAGACCAAAATGACCAATTAGACAGTGTATGTCTCTTCAGTTCAGACAAAATTGACCATTTAGACAATGTATGTCTCTTCAGTTTAGACCAAAATGACCAATTAGACAATGTATGTCTCTTCAGTTCAGACCAAAATGACCAATTAGACAATGTATGTCTCTTCAGTTCAGACCAAAATGACCATTTAGACAATGTATATCTCTTCAGTTCAGACCAAAATGACCAATTAGACAATGGATGTCTCTTCAGTTCAGACAAAAATGACCAATTAGACAATGTATGTCTCTTCAGTTCAGACCAAATCAGTAGACATTTGAAAAAAAAATGAGAAATACTAACCATCTATAGAGTACAACGTGTTAGTTCGGTCGAATGAGATAAATTTTCTACCATATGTAATAATGAAACTTTGTAGGGCTATAAATGACACTGAACAATAAAAGATTTATCCTCCTTGCCCTATCTGATTGTGATAATGTCACAAACACATCTGTAGCCATTCTTACTTGATTTAAACCTCAAACCGCTTTTATTCTCTCCAGCAGGATACATTATTAGTGATAGTTTTCATTTCGCTTCGCTGGATTTTATAAAAATATACTTCTTATATTTTGAACAATTTCCATTTTACAAAACCCATTTAAGTTTTATTTTAGTATTAAATATGCACATTTTCGTCCATTTCACAAAATACTGTGGTGTAATATTCGTAAACATATCATCAAGTCAATGCTAAAATAACCTTTCATATTCCGGTCGTCTAAGTAATTTCATAAAAGATTATAATGCGTGCATTTATTAAACGTGATCAAAAGTTTTGACAGGAAATCAATATAAAGACCTTAAAACGCCTTGTCCTATTTTCTGTACTTTTCAAAAAGATCTAGACAAAAAGAAACATGAAAATGTATAAAATTATAATTAAGTGCCACAATATTATTTACATTTCATAAAAAAAAAAATAAATGAAATGAATGCATGTTATGGCTATATGCATTTCGTCTACCAAAGAACTAAAACTACAAGTAAATATCGCTGTAGGTATTTCAGATTACTAGCATTGCCAATGTACATGATTTTAAAGTAGATGAACACTGCAAAACTTAGTTCTAGTTAAAGTTGCATCAACTTCTGGTACGACAGCTACACATAGATGCAGCCACAAGGCTCCTTTACTTTATTTACTAATTCTTTATTTGTACATTTGTTGATTAGATATTTGTAGCAAGGAAAATGAGAGGTCAAATAAATAAATAATAAATAAATAAATAAATACGTTTTTGATTAAAACAAGTATGCAAACAATGAAAATTGCAGAATCAATCAAATCCATAATTTTCGCGTATTAAAATAGGCTGTTGCTTTTGAAATTAGATTGATTTTTTTTTATCCAAATCAAATTGTTAAAATTGCGAAATATCTTAAGAGTATCATGTCAAAAAGTAGTAATTATAATTTTCTTATGATGTAGCAGCAATATCTGTTTCTTACACGATAAGATGATTTTTCGTATCACTTAGTGATAACTCTTATGCTATCATTTCATTGGCCTTTCATACAATTAGATAACTTTTCAGCCGTACTTTCATTGGTTGTTCTAGAGGTCACACAACAGGTCAAACCACCGTCATGGCAATCGTACTCATTGCATTATGTCGTCTGCATTATTTTTTTATTCCATTGGCAAGAAGAAGAAATGACAAAATGAGCTTCATGTGTACACACCTATTAATTCATTCTCCCAAAATAATTGAATATATTTTGGCCACTTGAAATATATTATCTTATTGCTAAAAATAAGTTTAATTTCCTTCCTGTGTTCTGTGTTGATATTATGATGTAATGTGTATTGGGATCATTGACGCGCGGAAATTGACATCAGAATCAGTTACCACAGAGACAGAGAAATGTACACCTACATTTAATTACATTTTCATTCAACTGACAAGCAGAAATTAATTTTATTGCTGTACAGATGCTTTAAACTGTAATTACAATTCAACCGAGCTTTCACCCAGGTTTGTCACCAGCGAGGAATCATGTACCTGTCATTGCTTTTGATTGTTGTGTACATGTGCATATAATGCAACATAGTTCCTACAGTTTCTACTTTATATACGGGGAAAATTTATTGTTAGACTTTACATTCATTATAGGGATAAGTTTAAAGTAGATAATCAATCTTCAATGTATTCACAAACACAACTAAATTCTCCCAACTTAACATAATTGGGAGAACACGACAGAATGGTTTATCATAAGAGAAATAGGTTTCACAACTCGTGATGCTTGTATATCGCTTGTTATCAAATCTTGCTATTTAATTACAAATAATTATCAACTCGCTGAAGCTCGTTAATTATTATTGTGTAATGAAATAGCTCGATTTGATAACAAGCGATATACAAGCCTCACTCATAATGAAACCTATAATTACATGTAAATGAATTCAGAATAAGGAAATCAACTAGCACTTAACTCAAATATTTTCAGAACTCATCGAATGTCAAAGTTACTGTAAATTTAGTGACCGAAGATAACCGTTTCGACAATTGATGTCTCTTCGATACAGATCATATCAAAACATTTGGAATACATTTGAAAATATTGCAAAATTGGCGACCAACCAAAATAACCACGTCAAACTTAACTCATATGATATGCTGGTGATGGTTTATGGTGATTTTAATATTAGACTGAACAATATGAGTGTTATCCTGTTAAACGTGTATATTTTGCCCTATCTGATTGCGACAATACCACCTGCACATCTGTAGCGATTTTTCTTGATTAAAACTCATACCGTTTCGACAATACTGATGCTTTTCTTTTGTTTTTTTACTTCTGAACTGCTATGGGATATCTGCTTCCAAGACGGCAACAGATCTTTACAGATAAAGTTGATTTTCCTCTTCTGGATTGACTTTACTCACGGCATTGGCTTGTTTAACACGGCGGGTTTCTCATTAGTAGCAGAAGATGATTACTCTTTCGTCATCATTTTTCTTTTGTTTTTCATGGGGTCTGTGCTGTTCATCTTTGTATTTGTTTGTTCATTTTTTTTTTCTGTGCCGTACTCATGTTATGTCTTGGTTCTTGGTGTTTCCGATGTTGAAATTTTCCTTGTCGTTTTTCAGTTGCTTTCATAGAGATTATAAGTTTTTCTCAAATTTTGATATTTTACATATCCCATTATGATCTCCTTAATGCATATTTACTGCATTTTCACAAAATACTTTGGTGTAATATTTATAGGTTTCATTATGAGTGAGGCTTGTNTATACAAGCATCACGAGTTGTGAAACCTATTTCTCTTATGATAAACCATTCTGTCGTGTTCTCCCAATTATGTTAAGTTGGGAGAATTTAGTTGTGTTTGTGAATATATATACATTGAAGATTGGTTATGTACTTTAAACTTATCCTTATAATGAATGTAAAGTCTAACAATAAATTTTCCCCGTTTATAAAGTAGAAACTATAAACAACGATAAGTGTTGTAGATGTAAGAATTATGTTACATTATACACACATGTACACAACAATCAATAGCAATGACAGGAACATGATTCCTCGCTGGTGACAAACCTGGGTGAAAGCTCGGTTGAATTGTAATTACAGTTTTAAACATCTATACAGTAAAGAAATTAATTTCTGCTTGTCATTTGAGTGAAAATGTTACGAATGATTTGTAATTAAATGTAGGTGTAAATTTCTCTGTCTCTGTGGTAACTGATTCTGATGCCAATTTCCACGCGTCAATGATCCCAATACACACTACATCATACCATCAACACATCAACACAGAATACAGGAAGGAAATTAAACTTACTTTTAGCAATAAAATAATATATTTCAAGTGGCCAAAATATATTCAACTGTTTTGGGAGAATGAATTAATAGGTGTGTACACACGAAGCTCATTTTTTCATTTCTTGTTCTTGCTAACGGAATAAAAAAATAATGCAGACGACATAATGCAATGAGCACGGAATTTAAAAAAGAATTGCCATGACGTTGGTTTGACCTGATGTGTGACCTCTAGAACAACCAATGAAAATACGGCTGAAAAGTTATCTAATCGTATTAAAGGCCAATGAAATGATAGCATAAAAGTTATCACTAAGTGATACGAAAAATTATCTTATCGTTTAAGAAATAGATATTGCTGGCACATCATAAGAGAATCGTAAATATACTATCAGGTGCTCTCCAGAAAACTGATGTTTTTCCAAAACTTGCAATATTTAAAGAAAGAAGGAAAATTATGTTCAAAAGTAAAATGTATCTCCCTCTGTCCATACCTTATTTTGACTTTTATATTTAAACCTAATGGTAATTTGCCCTCTTTCAGCTTTTACACATATTTCGGTTTATGGATTTCCAAATGTTTTGATTTGATCTGCAGTGAGGAGACATAAGTTATCGAAATGGCTATATATAGAAACTTAATTTGCAGTATCTTCGGCATTTTGTTATTTGTCATTTGTAAAGGCCACCTTTCATATTCCGGTTGTGTAAGTAACAAAAATATGTTTTCCTTTAAAAGACTCTCATAAGTTTATACACCAAATTATTATAAAGATTTAAAAAATCGACATTGTCCTACTTTACGGATGAACAAAAACATATGAAACTGTATTTTAAAGTCTTTAACATTAAAGATGACTCATTTAGATTGATATTTAAAAAAAATATGGCTATATGCATTTTGCTTACCCTAGAACTATAATACTACATTGTATGTATTCTCGATTATTGCTAATGTTGTACATGATTTTAAAGTCGATTAGACCTGCATTTTCTAGTTCCCAGTGAAAGTTGCACCAACGGCTTGTACAAGAACGAAATCGCAACTACGTGATTTCTTTAAGAAACTTTCTTATTCCTTCTTTTACCAAAAAAAAAAAAAAAGAAGAGAAATAGTAGATTAGATATTTATTGGAAGGAAAACGACAGGCCATTTTAACTGTCGTTAAATCGATTAAGTCCATGATTTTTGTGTATAAACTACCGGTTGATGTTGGGAAATCAATGCTTTGTTTCAAAGTAAGATTAGTGTATTATCATGAAATATATAAAAAACGACATGTCCAAAAACTGTAATTAAAGTCAAATAAAATCAGAATAAGGAAAACAACTATCACTCAACTCAAATATTTCCAGAACTCATTAAATACAGACGAGATTTTATTTATGTTATGTCTTTGTTTCCATATTTTTTTTTTCGATGATACCATTGTCCTTGGATTGCTCTTTTAACATGTTTAAGACTGACGGTACGGTTCACTTCTCACATACCTTAGTATCTGAAGATAGCCATTTCGGCAATTTAAGTCTCCGTGGTGCAGATAATATCAAAACATTTGGAAGGCAACAAACCAAAATATGCATACTTAATCTAAATTAAATGGCAAAGTCAGCTTAGGGTATGTATGCATAAGAAGAATCTCTTAATATTAAAAAAAAATCTAAAATGTTCAAAATAAAATTAGCTTCAGGGTCAGCGCCGAAGTACTGACTGCTGGGTTGTTGAATATCATTTGGAGTAACAGTTCACCTGCAGATGTGTCGGCCTTATGGTAGTAAATAACCAAAAACCGAAATTACTGTAAATTTTGTTTATGAAATTTACTATGAAATGTGAAATAAATGTATATGAATTAATTTTCAAAACATACCTATTAAGTACTGGATACTAGTGAAACTTCAGACATTTAAGCCACTCCCTTCGCCATAGCTGAAACTGTTTACACAACATTTCTACAATGTCCCGACATTATCATAACACATACAAATGTACCTGTAATGTGTCATATGATACTCAAAAATTAAATGACTAGAACGGTATTTCAATGTCTCTTTTTTTAATTTAAAACGAAATCATCGTCAAAAATAAATTTACTTTACTTTTTGATAAAGAACCTTGTCTCTACTAGGTCATTCGTAATTCTCTATAAGAATTTAAAATGTTTTTGCACATTATGTGGCATAATTTTGACAGAAATACTACAAATAGAAAAGAAAATTAAACACAAGAACCATTTGTAAACAAAAACTAAATTATTTGACATCCTGTAGCANATTAAACCAGGATTGGTACAAAACAAGACATCGTCATTGAAGACATTTTATTAACCGGAACAACAACAAAACATGTGAAAATGTAAGGTACACAACTACAATACAGATATAACTAATTACCTAAGCATATAACAAAAAAGAAGAGAAATAGTAGATTAGATATTTATGGGAAGGAAAACGACAGGCCATTTTAACTGTCGTTAAATCGATTAAATCCATGATTTTTGTGTATAAACTACCTGTTGATGTTGGGAAATCAATGCTTTGTTTCAAAGTAAGATTAGTATTATCATGAAATATATAAAGAACGACAAGTCCAAAAACTGTAATTAAAGTCAAATAAATTCAGAATAAGGAAAACAACTATAACTTAACTCAAATATTTCCAGAACTCATTAAATACAGACGAGATTTTATTTATGTTATGTCTTTTTTCGATGATACCATTGTCCTTGGATTGCTCTTTTAACATGTTTAAGACTGACGGTACGGTTCACTTCTCACATACCTTAGTTTCTGAAGATAGCCATTTCGGCAATTTAAGTCTCCGTGGTGCAGATAATATCAAAACATTTGGAAGGCAACAAACCAAAATATGCATACTTAATCTAAATTAAATGGCAAAGTCAGCTTAGGGTATGTATGCATAAGGAGAATCTCTTGATATTAGAAAATATTCTAAAATTTTCAAAATAAAATCAGCTTCAGGGTCAGCGCCGAAGTACTGACTGCTGGGTTGTTGAATATCATTTGGAGTAACAGTTCACCTGCAGATGTGTCGGCCTTATGGTAGTAAATAACCAAAAACCGCAATTACTGTAAATTTTGTTTATGAAATTTACCATGAAATGTGAAATGCATGTATATGAATTAATTTTCAAGACATACCTATTAAGTACTGGATACTAGTGAATCTTCAGACATTTAAGCCACTCCCTTCGCCATAGCTGAAACTGTTTACACAACATTTCTACAATGTCCCGACATTATAATAACACATACAAATGTACCTGTAATGTGTCATATGATACTCAAAAGTTAAATGACTAGAACGGTATTTCAATGTCTCTTTTTTAATTTAAAACGAAATCATCGTCAAAAATAAATCTACTTTACTTTTTGATAAAGAACCTTGTCTCTACTAGGCCATTCGTAATTTCCTATAAGAATTTAAAATGTTTTTGCACATTATGTGGCATAATTTTGACAGAAATACTACAAATAGAAAAGAAAATTAAACACAAGAAGCATTTGTAAAAAAAACTAAATTATTTGACATCTTGTAGCATATATTCAGTCATATCAACGGATTAAACCAGGATTGGTACAAAACAAGACATCGTCATTGAAGACATTTTATTAACCGGAACAACAACAAAACATGTGAGAATGTATGGTAGACAACTACAATACAGATATAACTAATTACCTAAAACATAAAACATACAAACACTACATCCCTCCCCTTTTTGGATGATAAGCAAGTTCTAAAACAATAGTTGGATTTCTGACTAGTTAATTTTTTAACTGCAAAATTTAAAAAACAAACTTCTTAAAAAAACAATTAATATCGCTTATTGATATTACACTTCAGTTTATGACTACAGCAAAAATGTAAATAAATGAAAAATACAAAATACATTTCTTGATCAATACATGGTGAATCCCTCAAACTTGGATGGCAATTTTGTATTTCTTACAGGTCTCGATTTTACCTCCACATCAACATCAGCCTCTCTTTCTTCTGAACTTACAATTTTGCTGTCTTTCAAAATATTTTCCTCTCTCTCATTCTCAGCTTCAATATTTACTTTAAGTTCAGAGCTTTCACCCGATGAATCCGTACTATTTTCTCTCTCACTAAATTTCTTTAAATGTGTGACATTGCATTTGTATTGTACACCTTGATCAGATTCTACCAGAAAACTATTGCCATTTTTCTCAACAACTTTAAAAGGAGATGTATTGAAAGTAGTAGAAAATTTATTTTCACGATTTTCTTTAACTAAGACCTTGTCACCAGCATGAATTTCCTATTCTGATGCACCACGACGCTTGTCGGAAAACATTTTACCCTTTCCTTTTTGTTCTGCATCTCGATCGCGTATTTCACAATCATCTACATTGTAGTCAACCAGTTCGGGCAACTTCGTTCGAAGTTTCCTACCAAAAAGTAATTGTGACGGACACGCTCCAGTTACCGAATGCGGTGTATTTCTGTACATGATCAAGAATTTGTCAAGTTCTGTTTTCCAATCTCGACCTTCGGCTTGCGCGATTCTGACCATTTTCATGATAGACCGGTTTTGTCTCTCGACTTCTCCGTTCGCTTGGTCTTATGATGAAAAATACCATTTTCCGATCGCGACATGAAACTTTTAAAATGCTGGCTTGTAAATTGCGGACCGTTGTCGGTATGGATGGAGAATGGCAATCCATGCGTTAAACAGAATTTCGAGATAAGTTGCGTAATTTTCTCAGATGAGATATTCTTCGTTATCGCGATCTCAAAATACCTACCATAGTAATCAACTATCACAAAAATGTAATCATTGCTAGGTAACGGACCTAGTAAATCTGCAGAAACATGTTGCCACGGTGACGAAGGCAAATTCCGTCCGTTTCATTGGCTCAGGTTTACTCGGCTGGCCAACAAGTTGACATCCATAACAAGATCTCACAAAATTTTCTACGCATTTATCGATACCTGGCCACCAGACTTTCGAACGCAATCTTGATTTCATGGCCATGATGCCAGGATGTCCCTCATGCGCAATTTCATGAATTCGCTCACGCGATTCCTTCAGAATAACTATCCGCGTACCACGCAAGACTAACTTTCCAATTGAGCATAATTCACCTCGAATCGTCAAATATTCCTTGAACTCGATACGGTGCAACTGTTGATGAACCAAACAGCCTCTTACTGCAGACAGTTCTGCATCGTTCTCTGATGCTCTTTCGATTTCTCGAGTGGTCATAGCTATCAGTGAGGCTTGTTGGGCGACAAACCTTACATAACTATCGGCATCATCAACTTTTCCTTGGCCATCATTAACTACAAGACGCGAAAGTGAATCGGCAATATTTTTCGGACCCGGTATATATAAAACTTTATATTTTTACGGCTGCATGCGCAAAACCCAGCGCTCGATTCTGGCACAAACTTTTGACTTTGGTGAGTAGATACATTCCAACGGTTTATGGTCCGTAAGTAATTCAAATTCAGTACCGTAAATATACACATTGAACCGTTCGCATGCCAAGACTAACGCCAACGTCTCTTTTTCAGTCTGCGAGTAACGTCTCTCCGTATCGCTCAGTGTCCGACTTGCGTATGAAATGACACGTAATTCCCCTTTTTGCTGTTGAACTAGCACGGCGCCTAAACCTACCGGACTAGCATCCGCTATGACCTTCGTTGGTGCTTACTTGTCATAATACCCCATTGTTTCCGCAGCGGCTAAACGTTTTTTCAACTCTACAAACGATTCACGCTGAGCATCTCCCCACTTGAAAACTGCGTTTTTATGAGTCAATTCCCGAAGCGGAGCCGCAACAGTGGCTAGATCTGGAATAAAACGCGAGCTATAGTTTACAAGCTCTAAGAAAGAACGTACTTCCGCTGAAGTTTGCGGTTCACGAGCCTCGACAACCGCCTTAACTTTGGTTTCCGATGGACCAACACCACGACCAAACAATACATGCCCCATAAACACTACCTGTGACATACTAAATTGACATTTGTCCCTATTCAAGGTTAACCCCTTTTCATGTAACACTCTTATAACATTGTGAAGGCATTTATCATGCTCTGACTGACTATTTGCATGTACAATGATATCATCCATGATATTATGAACCCCTTCATACCCTTGTAACACTTGCTGCATGACATTACGATGCCACTGCTGGTGGACTGTTAGTCCCCGAGGGTATTCACAAGCCCAGTAGTCAGTACTTCGGTGCTGACCCGAAAGCCTATTATATTTGGAACCTTACAATATCTAATTTTTTGTAAATTTTGATGAAAACTAAGGAGTATCTCCCTCATGCAAAGCACTGTCCCTAGCTGATTTTGGCTTAACATTTAGATCATATTGGTTATTTGTTCTCTTTCGGTATTTAAACATCTTTGAGTTTATGGTCTTCCAAACATTTAGATTTTATCTGCACTGAAGAGACATAAGTTGTCGAAATGCGCATATGCAGAAAGTAAATTCATAGTAACTTCGGTATTTAGTTATTTGATATAACTCAGGGACGCAGCTAATGCCAAACATTAGGCGTTTATACCTAAATAAACCTTTATGTATAACAAAAATTGTAATATCCCTAGATTCAGGCTTTAACTCAATTTGGTGATATGCCAAAGTAATATCTAGTTTACTAAAAACTTTACTGTTATTCATTTTATACAGAATATCATCAATAGTAGGAATAGGGTACCTAACCCTTTTAACAGCTGTGTTAGCTTTTCTCATGTCTACACATAATCTTATTTCATTGTCACGTTTGGGTGCACATACAACAGGTGTTACCCATGAACTTGGTTTATCTACATGTTCTATAATGTCTAGTTCTAATAGTTCATCTAACTTGGCTGCAAGTTTATCCCGTAAACTGTAGGGAACGCGTCTCATTGGTTGAATTATCGGTTGAACTCCACGATCAATAGGGATTTCTAGTTGAAACGATTTCAGTTTTCCCATACCTTTGAAACATTCTGGATATTTATCGAAAATTGACAGTTCAGACACATAACGCACAATTTAAAGTACTCCAAGTTGAACGGCAGTGTCACGGCCCAGTAATTCTTGACCGTTTCCTTCAATTACCACAAATTCCACATCTGGAATAACAGTTCCTTTATACTTCACGGTTGCAGTAAACATACCAGCTAATTTAAGTGGTTCTTGACAACCAAAAAGTTGTTTCGTTTACTTTGACGATACACACTTGACACGATTTTTCTTCAAATAGTTCCATAAAGGTGTTCCAAGAATGTTACACGTTGCGCCAGAGTCAATAATCATTTTCATGTCAACGTTGCCAATGTTTACATTGATATTGTCATCATTTCCTGAATTTTCATCCACTCGAAACGCATATTCTTCCTCACTGTTCCCCTGACTCGGTTGAGGGTCGCCAGTTACATTCCTGACCTTTCCGCCATTTTTCCTTTGACCTGTGTCCTTGGTCTTGCATATCTTCTCGAAGTGTCCTGTTTGTTTACACTTTCGTCACCTTTTCCCTCTTGCAGGGCATTTTGGGTCATTTCTGATGTGTCCTTCATACCCACAGCTAAAACATTTAGCATTAGAAGTCCGTTTCACATACCTCTTACTGTTAGGTGTAGATATTTTGTTTACTTCAGCAGGCTGGACTTGACCTTTACCCTCGATCGAAATTGCTTGCTTTTCAGAGTCTTCCATTGCTCTTGCTATTTCACGAACTTGTCCAAGAGTCAAACCTCTTCCTTTTTCAAGTAGTTTTCGACGTAAATTGTGCTGAAGGCATTTATTAATAACCTGATCTCGGATACGCTCGTCTACAGCATCCCGGTCGCCAAATTCACATGTGTCAGCTCTTTGACGCAATCTAGTAATACATTGCTCAATACTCTCCGAAGGCAGCTGTGCCATGCTTCTAAATATCGATCGTTCGTAAGGCACATTGGCTTGAGGGGTAAACTATTTATTTAAAGCATCAACGGCTTTTGCATATGAATCTGCTCCTGTCCCAGTCGGAAGTGTGAAAGAGATATCTTGGACTTCCATACCTGCAGTATGTAACAGCAATGCTCTTTTATGATCTGGTTTTGTTACCCCTTTTCCTTCACTGTAAAGTTCGAAGGCTCGGTGCCATCTCTTCCATTTCGAGGAAATACCTGTCCCCTCCGACACATCAAAATTCGGAATTCCTTGTACATCCGGCAATAAAACTGTTGTCATCGTGTTCGTTAATTATTTTTCTACCTCGTCGCCAATTTCAATGTAGCATATATTCAGTCATATCAACGGATTAAACCAGGATTGGAACAAAACAAGACATCGTCATTGAAGACATTTTATTAACCGGAACAACAACAAAACATGTGGAA
This sequence comes from Modiolus philippinarum, assembly GCA_002080025.1. Lineage (NCBI taxonomy): Eukaryota > Metazoa > Mollusca > Bivalvia > Mytilida > Modiolidae > Modiolus > Modiolus philippinarum. Next base: position 159,342 of record MJUU01015288.1, on the reverse strand, counting down.
ATATAAGGGAGACAACTACAAAACAGATATAACTAATTACCTAAAACATATAACATACAAACACTACACATGCTATTTTTTTAATTTAAATGACTGGTCAGGAGCTCAATGATTAATTGCTATTACAGTTTTAATACATATAAATCGTCGTATCAGCTGCAAATACAAGTATTTTTATGTCAAAAAAAGTTGATCAATAAAACTTCAAAGATTTTGACTTTTTATAATGTACAACGAAACAACGGCAGTAGAATACCGAAGGAACAAGGGAAGCGATGCCTACAAAAATCGAAGTCCAAAGACATGGCAAAAACGGTAACAGATAAAACAAAGACAAAACTAGGACGTGAGACAGCTACAATGCACGGAAATAAAAAGATAACATTAAGAACTAAGGCACTCATAGTGTGAACTCCCATGAAAACCGGGAGTGACATCAGGTGCTCCGGAAGGGTAAGCATGTCCTGCTCCGCTAGTACATGTTGTACTAATAAGATTAACAGTGTATATGGTGTCTGTAAGGTGAACACAGTGTCCCTTTCTTTCTATGTTTTTAAATCAATCACCAGAAATGAAAAAAAAAGAAATCTGAATGTATAACAGTAAATAACAAGATACGTTTTGTGAAACACTTATGCCCGTCTTCCCGAGTAGTAGTAAGAAACATTTGTGTATGTAATTCTGAGAAATCAATAATATGTATATATTAATTCTGGTATCGACTGAAAAATCAATAACCATAAATACACCTGTGAAATTAAAAATCAATATTACTTAACAGTCGAAAGTTACTCCTATGTTAAAGTTTAAATTGAAGAAACTTTTCTGAATAATATAAGTTTCATAACAAATTATTTAGATATCCAAAAATAGTCGCTAATAGAGGCTTCATTGTTTATACATAAAATAAACATTAATTGATGCAACATAATCAAATATTGCAGATATTCCTGATATCAGTTTGACTTGTCGCCCTTTTGGCCAATAACAATTCAAAAGCCTGTCCAACGTATTTTTCAAGTATGGTTATTTGCGAAGTTCAAAGTCAAGAGTTCCAATATTCTGTTATCAATTAAAAGGTCTGCCCGAAAGAAATATACATGTACATGCAAAATATGAAAGTCCTTTAAGTTACCATTCATTTGGAAGACCCCTGGCTTTTTCAATGAGGATGCACACGTACATGCTTATGGAAATGTCAACAAATCTGAAATGTTGAATTGTTCCATTTGTTTTTTTAAAATATTTCAGCAAGCTAAGATTATACTGTAAGCATGCCAAATTTCATGAAGATTGAGTATGTCCGATTTTTTAATTTTTCGATCATAATGAACAAATATGTGAAATTAATTGTGCTCTCGGGTTTCAAAGGCGGCTGGAAGGATGCCAAGATATAGAAAGGGGATTTGTTTTTATTGTATTCTTGAACCTCAATTTGAGGACAAACATATTAAATTTATTTAATGTTATGGACTACGGCATTTCTAATCTATTTTTTTTCAATTTTTTATGGCATTTTACAAATTGACATCTAAGTTGGCAGTTTCTTTAAAATACGGGTATCCTAAGTTTAAGGGCCAATTCATACTCCAAATCCTTGAAAGAACAAAATGGAGGAACTCATTAACAAACACTAGTATATTGCCATCTTCGCCAGCAAAGGGTTACAATCCGCCTACTCCGCTAGGTGGATCGTAACCCTTGGCTCACGAAGATGGTATATTGCAAACCAAAATGGTCATGTAGCCCTTGGCTTGGACAAGGAGAGTATTAATTGGGTGAAGCCTTAATAGTCCATAGGCTGGAATAACCCCCCGTGCACCCCCACTTCCCAACCCCACCCATTTTTTTAAGTCTGCATACACCCCCTCTTCAAAATAAAACATGTTAACACGAGCATAACCTGTATGCACTGGTGGAATATGTCCATTTTTAGACCCATAGTTATAAAAACGATGCATGAAATTATTACTTATTGTATAAGCTTTACAAAGAACCCAAATTTTTACAATTTCTATGCCAAATACCAATACCTTCCATAGCGCCGTTTAACGTACCCCTACCCCTATGAAATATTGAGGAAAATTTAGATATTTCATTGAAATTGCGTAAGTTTGATGGTCTAAAGAACCCGAAGTGCATCTTGATTCCCAATTCTGAACATTGTTTTTAGTTTTTCAATCTATTTTCTTGAATATAAATCATGTTAACATAATGTTAACATATTCTTAATCACCAAAGTTTTATTTTCAAATAGACCAGATAAATGGATCTTTGAATATTTCCGATTTTGACTAAGTTTTTGCATTCTTTTGACAAATATTACTTTTTAGTAAACAAATATCATTTAAAGTAGGTATCAAATCAAAGCTTATTATATGGGCTTTACAACTATTACAAATAATGGCCATTCTTATGTAATACAAACATCATACATCAATAAAACTTACCCCTACCCCAACAAATTTACTGTAAAATTGTCAATTTCTTGTCTATGTAAGCATAAAATTAACCAGAACACGCAAAATGTGTGTTGTATATGACAATGTTTCATAAATTATACCATGATTTCGTATTTTAACAGCCATTTGTTGACTTGAAGTCAGTATTTTGCCTAAAATTGATGAAAAATGGGAATTTTCAACATTTCAGATTTTCCCAAATTTCACTGTTAAATCGTTATATATGCCAAATCTGGAGGATATATCTGCAGATATGCCAATTAATTGTTCTAAGCGATACATTAGTTGTCTGAAAACATTGTTAAGAAAAACAAGAAGTGTTTGATGTGACTCAAAATGCCGAAAATCTTACCCCTTCCCCAACAAATTTTCTTTCAAATTGTCAATTTTATGTCTATGTTCGCAACAAACACGCTAAATGTGTGTTGAATATGACAATATTGCATAAATTACATCCTGGTTTGATAATTTAAGAGCTATTTGTTGCCTTAAACTTAACATTGTGCCCGAAATTGATGAAAAATGGGATTTTTCAATATTTCAGATTTGGCCAAAGTTCACTGTTAACCCGTTATATATGGCAAATCTGGATGATATATCTGCAGATATGCCAATTAATTGTTCTTAGCAATACATTAGTTGTCTTCAAACAATGTTTAGAATATCAAGGGGTGTTCAATGTGACTCTGAATACAGAGATTCTTACCCCTACCCCAACAAATTTTCCCTAAAATTGTCAATTTTTTGCCTAAGTTCGCTTAGAAATAACTACAACACGCAAAATGTGTGTTATATATGACAATGTTGCATGAATTACATCATGATTCGGTATTTTAACAGCCATTTGTTGACTTAAACTCAATATTTGGCCCTAACTAATGAAAAATGGCAATTTTCAACATTTCAGATTTCTCCGAAATTCATTGTTAAATCGTAATATATGTCAAATCTGGAAAATTCATCTGCAACCATGCCACTTAATTGTTCTGAGCGAAACATTAGTTGTCTTAAAACACTGTTTAGAAAAACAAGGAGTGTTTAATGTGACTCTAAATACCGAAAAACCTACCCCTACCCCAACAAATTTTCCCTATGATAGTCATTTTTTAACTATATTCGCATTAAAATAACCAAAACACACAAAATCTGCATTGAATATAACAATGTTGCATAAAATCTATCAAGATTTTTTATTTTACAATGTAAGTCCCACTTGTCAGCTTAAACTCAAATTTTGTACAGAACTGATGAAAAATGGGAATACTCAGCATTTCGAATTTGTCCAAAATTCACTTTTAAATAGTTATATGTGGCAAACCTGGAGCATTTATAAGCAGATATGCAAATTCATTGTTCTAACCGATATAAAAGCTATATAAAAACAATGTTTAGAAGAACAAGGTGTGTTCAATGTGACTCTAAATACCGAAAACTGTACCCCTACCCCAGGAAAATGATGCTTAAAAATCCCCAGAATAAGTATGTCTATACATTTATATGAACAAAACATACTAATGTTTTACTTTCTTAAAAAAAATACATTTTATATATCGCAATATGCAATTTTAACGCCAAAATATGGGTAAAATTATATATTTTGGGGCTTTTCGTGAAAAAATGGGATTTTTCAGCATTTCGGAATTTTACAAAATTCAAAGTTTAATTGTTATATAACTGCCAATAATCCACACACATGATCTTATTTGTGATATATGGGAGTCTCTGTGTATTTTTGCATTTGAAATGATATGTTATTGGACCTTTATACAATGTTTTAGCTTTTCAAGCTGAATAAAATGAAATAAATTGTGTTGAATATTTGTGGTAAGGGGATATATGTCTGTAATTTATGAGACTGTGGTTATTCTAAAAATGATTAAAAACATATTTTCTTATGGCTTAGATATAATGAAAGGATATCTTATCAACATTTTCAAGGCATATATCAATTTCATGAAGTATTTGCATCTCAAAGTCAAAACAGTAGAAATTCTGAAAAACGGAAAATTCCCATTTTGCATACAATTTCGAGCAGAAGAATAAAAAAGATACCTCTTAAAAAGCTTAAATCTACTTAAATGATCTTCTGCATGTTAGCTTTAGTGAAATACACACTAGAATTCCAATTAAACATTATTCTTTGATCATTTAGAGCCTAAATATTTCATATTTTCCCTTAATTTTTAGGGGTAGGGGTGCTAATTTTGACATTTCTCAACCTATAAGACGTCTGAAACTAAAATGTTTGCACATGATTTGTTGCTAACATATCATAAATCATTACTACATCGACAATTATTAAATATATGTTCAGATTTTTACGACCATAAAGTCAGAAAGTCGAAATTGTGAAAAAATCTAAAATTCCGAAAATTCCCATTTTTCAAAATTTTTTTACCGAAAATCAAAATTTTATTGGGCAAAGGGAGATAAGTCAAACTGATATGTAGAATTTATGGTTTTATTTTCCAACATTGTATCACAACAGATAAGTTAGGCATAGAAACTAGATCAAATGACGAGGGTTGTTTATCTGAAAGGAATTGACAGCCTAAAATTGTCATTTTCGCTATTTTTGTGCAGGGGGAGTGGTACATTTTTTATATCCCTAGATCATAAAAATGGCGTTAAGTGCCCAAACTTGAGTTCACTGTAAAGGATATTAAATTAGCTTTAAATTGGTACCAAATTTCACTACATATTACTTATCATTAAATTATTATGGAGCTTAAAAGATGAAACTTAGGTTAAAACGAAAATACAAGAATTTTTCGCGGTGTACTATAAAAGTGGCCAAATACTGTCTATGCGTGCAGGTTATGTTCGTGTTAACATGTTATATTTTGAAGAGGCGATATAGGAGGACTGAAAAAAAAACGGTCTAGATGGGAAGTGGGGGTGCACGGAAAGTGATTTCAGCCCATGGCCTATAAACAACAAATGGCAAATATGAAGGTAATCAATTGTAAATTCCCAGGACCCACCCTGTATGCAATGTCTTTGACATTCATCTTCCGGACGTCATTATGTTAGTGCTGGTATGACTTCATTCAGACCAATATTTCCTGTGTATTTTTGTCTGAAGTATAGTTGCCAGTACCACATTTGGTGTTGCAGGTTTGAATAATGAATGAGAGAATATGGAGCAAATGCACATGAGACAAAGTCTCTACAAATACGTGGTGAAAACAAGCAAAGGAACAACGCTTTTATTGTTGTTCTTCATCTTGAAGTCACCATGAGGCCTTCAACAATGAGCTTTGAACCAGGCTTATTACTTCTTTGCACATCTTGAATGGTTCAATATGAAAGGTACATTTGACATATCTTAGCTGGTATGTCTACCGGACGCCCCATGTCTCCATTTCAGGTTTATCACAAGGCATCGATGTCTTTCTATGTTGCTTCATTGTTTGATTGTGACATGTGATTGTAATGTTCGGCCATTGTAGGTGTTTCCTGTTATCTTTGCTTCATTAATCATTACCGTATTCGTCATTAGATCATTTGCTCACAGTACATACATCTTATTCTCTTTGATACAGTACATTCTTCTTTTCTCTTGAGGTTAACAGTAGTAGAACGCAGCCTAGCTTTCATTCATCAGTTTCTCTGTGGATGTTTGATGTAACATGTGAGCTTTGATCATGAAGCACTGCATTTGCATATTTTGTACAGGAACTGAAATTTGTATCTTCTGCAGTTTCTGTTTTTGTTCTGTGAGAACCCTTCAATCAAGTGTCGTTCCGTGGGAACCAGCAAGCTTTCTTTTCTACAGTCCAGTCACAACAATGCTGAAAAGAACACAACCTTTAGTTAACATTTTATTCAGTATTAAAACCTTACCTTACTAGTGATATCCAGTTAAACAAACTTTGGATTTTTATACTTTGTTAATATTGATTGACGTTCACATATTTGATAAAGAGGGAGTGGATATTAATTAAATCTAATTAGCAACTTCTAAAGGGCTATTGACTTTTTCTAGATCACAGAAAGGGAGTAGAAACAGGGTCACTTTGTTTAATTAAAAAAAAACAATGTCTGGTTCTTTATTCCGAATTATGCATTATCAAATGCTTATCAAATGATTATTTCCTTGTACTTTTGCATTTATTTCAACATTAAGATATTTTACAATTATTTAATCCTGCAATGGTATATTTTACCATTCAGAAAAAATCCTACTGTATCCTGAACAGCTGTACCTTGGATATCGATTTAGGACATACCATTGCTGGTATCTACGGAAAGTCAGAAGTCCCCAAAACTTACCTTGATGGAACATCATTTAATATTGCAGAGATTCTACATATCAGTTTGACTTATCTCCCTTTGGCCAATAACTATTCCAAATTTTGTTTTGAAATATGGTCCTATACCAAGTTTAAATACTGTTATCGATTAACGGGTCAGTCCGAGAGGAATGTCAGCAAAATTTTAGGGGATGAATTGTTCCAAAACTTAAATTATATTTAGAGCATGCCAAATTTCATGAGGCTTGAGCATGTCCTTTCGACTAGTTATTATGTGCAAATATGGGAAATCAGTTGTGCTGTCGGACCAAATAGGGAGCTCGGAGGGTGAACTAGATGTAGAAAGTGGATGTGCATTGTCTTGAACCTCAATTTGAGAACAAATATATAGAATTTATTCAAGGTTATGCGCTAGGGCATTTCTTATCCATTTTTTACAATTTTTGGGGAACTTGATACATTGACTTTTGAACTGTAAACTTTTTGAAAAAAGGGTTTCCTAAGTTTGAGGGACAATTCATACTCCGAATCCTAGAAAAAAATTTACATTACAAAATTGAGGAATTCATTCACAAATATATTGCAAAACTGAATGTAGCCTTTGCCTTAAACGGGGAGTGTATTATCTTGATGGGGCTTGTACAACCAATGTCAAATATGGAGAAGCAATTGTTAATTCCCAGGAGCTACCTTGTTTGCAATGTCTTTGACACTCAGGTCATCCGTCATCTTCCCAATTTTATTATGTTAGTGAAAGTATGACTTCATTCAGGCCAATATTTCCTGCATATTGGTGTTACCATTTGGACTGTACTGAAGTATAGTTGACGGTATCACATTTGGTATTGCAGGGTTGAACCAGGCTTGATGTTCATTACTACTTTGTACATCTTGAATCTAGAATGTACAGTTTAAGGGAGTTTAAAATTGCGCATCATTCTTGCGCATGTGACTTAAAATGGAATTCACTATGGGAACGTTGCCGTAACCATTTTCAATGTCTTATAATAGTTGAATTTGATGAAATATGCCACTTATATTACGTAAAACGCAGAAAATTGAACCTTTATGCCCCAATTGCAGTTTGTTACATGCATGGCATCGATGTATTTCTGTGCTGCTTCATTACTGCATTCATCTATAGATCATTTCTTCATAGTTTATAAATCCTATCCCTTTTACAAAGTACATTCTTCTTCTCTCTTCAGCGTAGCAGGAGTAGCCGAACACAGCCTAGACTTTCATTTATCAGTATCTCTGTGGATACTTGGTGCTACATTTGAGCTTTGTTCATGAAGCACCGGACTTGCATATATGGTACTGAAACTTGAATTTTCATCTTCTGAAGTAACTGTTTATGTTCTATGAGAACTCTTCAATCTAGTTTGATCGTTGTGAACCAGCAAGCATATGGAAGCTTTCTTTTCTGCAGTCCAGTCATAACTTTGTTGAATAAAAAAATACCGAAGTTACTTTTAATTTAGATTTTGCATATGCACATTTCGACAACTTGTGTCTCTTCAGTGCATATAAAATCAAAAGATTTGGAAATCCATGCATGGAAATTTTCGTGAAATCTGATAGAGAACAAATTTTCAATAGGGTCTAAATAGTAAAGCCAAAATCCTAAGGACAGAGACTCCTTGTTTTTTTAACAAAATTATGTAAATTTAGATATTGCAAGTTTCCGAATAAAATCGGTTTTAGCCAGCACCGAAGTACATTGTACTGGCTACTTGTTTGGTGAATACCCCGGCGACTAACAGTCCACCAGCAGAGGCATCGACCCAGGGGTTATAAATAACAAAATACTGAAGTTACTTTTAATTAAGATACTGCATATGCGTATTTCGACAACTTATCTTGAAATGAACGCAGACTTTTTTCAGGTACAGTATTAAAACCGTAACTTACTATAGTGATCCCCAATCAAACAAACTTAGGATTTTTATACTTTGTTAATATTGATTGACGTTCACATATTTGATAAAGAAGGAGAGGAAGTTACTTAAATGTAATGAGCAACTTCAAAAAGGGATTTGATATTGTTTGAGTTCACAGTAAGGTAGTGGAAACAGGGTTACTTTTTTATATCAAATAAAAATGTCTGATTCTTTATGCATTGTTTTGATTTATCAAATGGTTATTTCTTTATATTTTTTCATTTTTTGTACGATTTTCAGAGAATTTATCGTTTATTCGTTTATTTGTAAATATTTCTTCACAAAAAGTCTCGCATATTTTTGGTAAAGTTTTAAAACTATTGATTTCTGTACTTCGACTGAATTTATTATAAAAGTGATACTTATTTTTTCACCATTTTGTAGAAGAGATGTACCAGATTACAGCAACATTAGATTGGTAGCATACGCTGTTTTTTTTAATTAGGAAATAATTGTTTGAATATTATTCTATCTGTAATTTAAGACTGAAAATCACAGTTTTACTCAATGCTTTGCAATTTTATTTTCGATAATTTATACTTCATTCAAATGGTGTTTGTTTCTTGTAGAAGCTAAATGCAACAAAAAAGTTACAGCCATTTTAGCGAGGGAGTCAAATCTTCAAGCCGATAAATTCCTGAAGAATCAAGAGTATGGATGAATGGTTTTTACCCAGATTTTACAGATAAGTAGTGGACATGTCAACATGAAACTTGGGATATTAATTGACAATATAAAATAAAATGCACAACTTGTTTAAGGTAGTAGACCTAGGTTAATAACTCTTTAAATCAGTAAGACGTTTGAAACATGCAGTTTTATTAATGCTTTGTAAGCATTTATATGAAAAAGAATTAAAATCATCTATGTCACTTAGGAGCTTAGAATATATTTATAAAAATGGCTACAACAAACGTCAAAGCGATTTTGAAAAGAGTTATGTCCCTTACCCTAGGTCAACTACCATAAAAGATACAACAATATGTTAATATATCATGTTTATAGGGAGCTTAATAGATGTTTTTTGTAAATTTTAAAATCAAATTTCTTTATTCCTTAGCATTTTAAAAGGTGATTTTTCTGGATTCCGATGAAAAAATACGTTTAAAAATAATAATGATGGATGAAAGCTGAAAAATGCATCAACAAGGAGTAATTTGGCTGGGCTAAAAGGGTTTATTTTTCATTCATCGGAAGACTTCTGACTTTTTCGGTAAGGGTGTATATGTTTATTGAAGTTTCAAGAAAATTTGAAATGCTGAATTTTTTATGTTTTCCTTATATTCTATCATGCTAAAATCATACTGTTTCATAATGATTGAGCAGATGCGTTTTTTTTAAATCTCCATTTAAATGAAGGAATGGGGGATATTCATTGGGCCTATAGGGTGAGCTTTGAGGCCTCAAAAAATAACATACACGAGACAAAAATAATATAACCATATATAGAGCGGTAAGGCCACAATGTTCTTTAAGACCACGATTATTGTACATTAAATACGGGACTTTCGAGATAGGAACTCTTGTGTAATTGAAGGCGGAAACGATCGCCTCGGATACCATTAAGAAGGAAAACTGGATTTCTAAACCTTTTGAAATAAATATATACCATTATATAAAAAGAAAATATTTGTAAAATTGAAGTGCATTTATAGACATGTATTAACTATTTTTTTTACGAAAAAAAAATAACCTGAAGTGCTACAAATCGATTAAATATAAATCACCCTTAGCTCAACAGTGTTCATTAATAAGTGTTTAGCTCTCCGTGCATTGTGTATGAATTTTTTTAAGTATAAAAAAGATCTGTTACCAGAGTGAATAGGATTCAAAAGTCCCGTATTGAACCACATTACAACATCCATGAAAGAAGAATGTACAGCATTGTGAAATTATAAGACAAAAAACTTAAAACTTGTACTTCAATATAATATTATGCATGCTAAGAAAAGCCAATGTAATAAATATGCATATATCATATTATATAATAAACAAAAATTGCAGTTGTTAGCCCCAGAGACGCTTACAGTTACAGAATCTTCTCACCTGGTTCCAATTACACAAGAATGAATCCAAATGTGACATGTTGGTGACTTGCAGAAAGATTTCAGCAAAAACAGCTGAAATGTTGTGCAACATAACTTTGATTATCAAATATCCTTATCACAAAATCCAACTTGGCATTCCGATTACCATGGTAGGAATTAATTTGCTTGGCCTATAATGATATATACATACAGATAAGTAATCATTCCTACGACCGGCCGCAATATAGCACCGACATTTCTAGCAATGATGAATTAAATTAGAAGGCTGGTCAGATTTAAACACTCTTTCTGTTTTATTCTGAATTTTTGTAGGTCTGTAGGATCTGTTATCCCCTTTGTTTCATCTCACTAAACTTTCTCTAATGTGATATGATATTGGTCGTCTCGTTACTTCTATGGCATGAATTAGTTCAAATACTAGTACCAAACAAACAAGGTAGAATAAGCCGACTTTTCTCTAAAACATCCAATATATGACTTCAGTAGAGTCTTTGTAATAATAAGAATTTGTGCGATCAAATGATTTTACATGAAATTTGCCTTTTCATGTGTTTGAAGAGAGTGTCGAGTGGCTTCCTACTGGACAGCCCTGTGACTTCATTATTATTTATCCCGTTAGGTGATAAGGGATGGTGTTTGATCCTCTGAACTTCAAGAAGCATACACAACTCTTTGATGACTCCGACATTTGCTCATTTGTCAGTGGGTAGTCTCTTGAATACCATAGACAATCACGAACTAGGTGAACAAGACGTTTGACGTTTTTGTTCGGACAGAATGTTAGATGTATTCATCAGTGTATGTATCATTTCCATAACATAAGCTTTTAATAACCTAAATGACATAAATGTTATGCTAAAAATAACCTAAGATCAAAGATTTGCACGGAGGAGCTCCTACTTTAACTTACCAATTTTTATACGACCTTATAAATCTAAAATGCTATCTTAGCGTCTATACTAAAGTGAAATAGTGTACAATGCGTCCAGACGTTACATGTGAAGCAAAGGTCCAAATACAAATTAAATGACGAAATCTTTTCATGAAACAATAGCATCCAGTTGATTTTCAAAATATTATAATTGCTCCCTGTACGCGAATCGTTTATGGTGCCTGGTACTTGGATCGATTTTCAAAGGATCCGTCTACAGAGCTGCCGGGCGCTTTCCCCAGGTGGTGGATAGGGGAATGCCATGTCTATGTGGGGTTGTCAGATCATAATACAAAAAGGCTGGCCACAAACCATTGTAGACGAAATGTTAGGCAGTATAAAGATCCCTTCTTTATTTTTTTTAAAAGATCAGGCGGTATAGAAGGCTATTTCATGTCCCTACCCACTTCCCTCCCATTCAAGTGACAAACTCGATGCCCCAATTGACCCTATCGTCTTCATTTTTTTCTTTGTCTTATAATTATTCTGAATTGATTAACTTTTTCTCATCTTGAAAAACTGTAAATAATCAGTCAATCAATCTTTTATATGCTATAAATTTATTAATATTTTGGTAACAAATCGAAATAGAGACTAGACTGCTCTTTCAAAAATCAATACCATGGAAGATGCTATCTAAGACCTAATAAACCCTTACCTTGTTTGCTTACTAAGGAATTAATTGATTATGCATAACTGACTGACTGGGGTCAATAAAGAGATTGTTGCCTTTAAATATGGGCGACAGTTTTTCGTTGCCTCCATATATTTTATGTGAAAATTTTTCGTTTACCTAGAATGTTGCATATCTAGCTTTATACGATTTTGTTAATCATCCGTACCAGTTGATGGATGCCCCGCTTCAGTTACGGAACATTTATTTATTACTTTTTTTAGGGGGGTCCACCAGAGCCGGGAAATTTTTATTTTGATACGTTTCGCTGTCCAGATTACTTCAATGTGCTGGGAAAATTTCTTGAGCAAAGATTTTTTTTAATGGAGCGAATGAGGGCCACTATTATTTTCCCCATATACAATATGCTACAAAAATTTCTTGAACAAGCGTTTTATATCATCTTATAGAATGGATGAGGGATATATTTTTTTTCAAAGCAGGTGCTGTTCAGAGATTTTTTTAAACAAAATTGGGGTCAAAATTTTTTTCCAAAAAAATGTCTACTAATTAAATGGCCTAGACTAACCCTATCCGAATACATAAGCCCGATTCCTCTAACCGAATATTACTGTGGTAAATGGGGGGAATCACCATCCTATGCTAATTGTATTTTCAAAATGATCACGTGATTTATTATTATCTGCGGGATCCTATATTTCTTATCATTAATTTTTGTCATATTATTTGAGATTTCCCATATCTTTTGTCAGATATCTTAGATATTTAATGGGAAATCTGATTTATAATCGATTTTAGTCGATTGTCGTCCTGTGGTTTTAAATATTATGTAAATATTTGATTATTCTGCAAGAAAAATTGTTAAAATGATGAACTTAAAAATATGAAACACTTAACTGCAGAAATTAATTAAAATTTGTAAAGATAACAGAAATATCGGTCGGTCCCCTGAGAAAAAAAGATCGATTTTAATTTGAAAGGAGATAATCTACAGTACAGAATAAACTGAATCTAAAACAAATACATACAAGTGACGAGAAATATTGTAGTATCGAGACCAATACACATAACAAATGACATGTCCTGTTACAATAATGCAAGTTGTCATTTTAGGTGCAAGAATAAAATATTTATATGTATATTGACTTGTGAGTGACATTGATAATAATTATAATGACGGCGACTGTCACGGGCATAAAGATTTGTAGTTTTTACACCGGCGAACATATTTAACACCATGTATAGCATGGATATTTGTACAATGACACTAATTTTATCAAAAATGAAAATGTGGAACAAATTGGATGGATCATAACAGTATATTATAATTAATAATTTTAACTATTTTATTGAAAAGGAAAGGAATTGCTTTATAGCCCATTGACATGAATGAAAATCTAAGGGGCGTTCTGATTGCTGTCGTGTTGTGCCTTATGTTAATATTTGGATATATAGAACGTGGAGATATAGCTGTGAGATTTGTATCACCAACAGTTGTTGTACATTCAGGTATGTTCTTCATCAATAAACTTCTAATGAGGTAGACCTGGGTTAAGGGAAATAGCTGTTAAAAATCTCTTGTATGTTTGTTTTAAACGTTTTCTTAAATTATTTTAAGCTTCTTAGTAACATAGAGGATTTTAATTCTTTTTCACACCAGTTTTTTAAAAGCATCCATGAAGCTGACTGAATCAAACGCCTGACTACTTTAAAGAGCTATCTTGCTTACCCCAGGTCTACTACCTTGAAGGACAAAATATTGCAAGGAACAAAACAAAACCTGGGTATTCATGTCTTTACAATATTTAAAATTATTAGCCTCGTCTGCACACATGCCCAAAATTCATGGTTGTTTGAAAAAAAGAAGGCTTCAATAGAGGATCTGAGGGTTCCGCAGTTAAGAGCATCCTTTTAAATTCGTGCAGAATTCAGTATGCGAAATTGTATAAAAACTGGCCAAAAAATCGACTGAAACCCCAATTTATGAAACCTCATTTCAACCGCCAAATTTTTGAAGATTGGATCGGCCCAATAGAAATGTTGAAGTATTAAAAGCTGGGTAATTGCATTGGAATATTAGGCATGTGAGAACAAAAAAAGACATTCCAGGGGCAAAAAGAGAAAAAAAACAATTCAGCAGAACATCAGAACACTAAGAAAAAAGGGAATCACAAGCATACGGGACAGAAAAAAAATAATGCAGACATATATACAGTCGAACAACTCAGACCCAATAAAAACCATTGGTGAAATCAGGTGCTTAGAGTAAGCATTTCCTGCTTCTTGTAAGACACCCGCCATGTTGAAAAGAGTATACATATTGGTTCTTATATCACGTGTAATATAAAATTTAGACATGTTTCGGACGTTTCATGTAGTTTGACTGTCAAGATAGTTCGGGCTATACAAATATAGAGTAATATGGACACGTGAGCTGTTCAAATAACAAAATACCGAAATACTGAAGTTACTGTGAATTTAGTTTCTGCATATGCGCATTTCAGCATCTTATTTCTCTTCAGTGCACATCAAAAAAGATTTATATTTTAGACTACCTGAAAAGAGGTATTATTAAAATTTAAAAACTTAATTTTACAGTTGATAAAATAATCAGGGTAAACAACAGAGAAATTTCAAAATTTGACAAAATTTTCGACTCGCCAGTCTATAACCAAAACCACGAACGTCGTGACAATGACAGGGATGGATCTGGAATTTGAGGTTAAGGGCGAGATGTTTTGGATAAAATCCGATTTTAACCGAAAAATATATATTTTCCCTGGTTATAGGGTTGGAGGGGGTTGAGAGGCTCACGCGCCTAACGCAACATCGAAAATCCGCGCCTTGTCGAAAACTCGATATTCTATAAGCCAATACATTGTTACTGAAATTATTACAATTCTTCTCATCCCGTAACCTGCAAGGATAATATTCCTAAGTCACAATATATAAGACTAAGGCGTTTTTGCAGTTATGATGAAGATTGTCAGACACTGTAACTAAATGACGTCATTCTTCACTGTTACGGGGTATGCTAAAGCCGTTGTTGGCAGAACATCGGATTCCGTTTGTAAACAGATTAGAAAATAGTTTCTACATTATAAATGACAGAGTGCTTCTTGTTCTCAATAACCATCTTCATAATATATAGTCCATCAGCCGAAGCTGAAAAACCCCTTAATAACAAAGTTTGTATGATACCCCTGTAGACCGCATTTTTTTCGCGTAAAATAATTCCTCTATATTTAAATTAATAATTTCCGTTTGTTGTAATGAAAACAACAGTGCGGCAAATTGTTTAAATTTCTGATGTTTAGACCTACAGTTTTGTACCCTTTTGGATTGCATAATATAGTATATTTTTAGCATCAAAAATGTGTGTGTTAATCATATTGAATTGTTCTAATGACTGGGATTCTGCAACTTAGGCTCACAAACTAACTTCTTACGTCATAACATTTTCAAAAATACGTTCCAAATGCTGAGAAGTGTTGTACCTAAACTTCGCCAAAAATTTCATGTTTTAGTAAAATTTTATTAGACACACACATATATGTTTCAAATATGTCGAATATATGTAGTGACATTAGTTTACTATCATTTGAACCAATCACCAGATTTTTCATTTATAAGCCAATCCCCCAAAACTACTATTTACCAAAATGTTTAATGCTTAATCACATTCCGGAATTCAGAGTTGTATCGGAAAAGTATCACAATTAGAAATTATTGTCTATAAATAGCATCTTAGCTTATTACATTTTCAAATTTTGTCTGTTATGCACACTTTCAATTATCAATCGAGACATAACTAGCATAACAATGTTATAAGTTTATAAAAGTTATATCTAGGACGTCTTTTAGGCTATTAAAATTTGATTATTGTTTCGGGTAAGTTTGACTGGTATTCAGAAAAGGTGCGTTTGATTTGTAATCATGGATATGTCAATGGTGCTAATAGAACTTTGTACTTCAGAATATACCATTTTGCCAGTTCATTGTAAGTGTAGTTTGAATGCTGTCGGTTCCTTTTTTTGGCTTTTGTTACCGTTTCTCATTAATTGTAAAACATGTGATTAACAAGAATACTTTGGTTTTACATTTCCAATGTACTTATGTAATTTTTTCTATTATTGCAAATGACCAGATAGTAGATATTTGAATTTATTTCATATTTTGATTTAGTTATTACTAGTCTAAACAAAAAACTAAGTTTGTGAAACGAACACATAAAATTAATTCGAAAGATTGCTTAAAAGGCACATTTTTCAGAATGCAATTTAGTATGGGTGTTTTCAACTAATCCTTTTCTGAAGTTGAATACGTTAGCATTAACATTTGTTTCTCAAACAAATGCATGCTGATTGCTTTTAATTGCAACCTCATCATCTGTAGTGAGTTTCCTCGGCTCTCTTGTTCTGGATAACAGGATAACAGCAATTTCTGTACACGACTCTGGTATGTATCTCCTCGAAAACTCAAAACAGACAAGATTAATTAATCAACATATCTATTTTATTTTGTTTTTTTTTTTATTTTAAGCGTGTCAAATTATTTCATTAAAAAAACTACCGGTAGCCTATTTGAGCTTCCTAACCGTTTCTAACCTTAAAAAAACTTGTTTTTTGTTTTTACATAGAAGCCTATAGGTTACAATACTGCAGAAACTAAATTTCTGGAAATGCTCCCCTGTATATGTAACATATATTTGCATTTTTTAACTTGAATTTAAATAATTTTTCAGTGTGTAGGTGAGATTAATACTACTTGTCAGTATATCTTCCTTTCCGTTTACAATTGAGTCGTGCAGCTGTTTTGTAAATTAACTACTCCAATTAAAGAAAATATTTGAATAGATAAATAATATAAGCAAGAAAACATCATAATAAACTATGACATAAGTGAAAAGCTTTGAATATTGTCTCATGCTTTAATTTACTTTAAAAATTCTGCCTCATTTTCACAGGGACGATATAAGACTGATAACGTATTATCCCTTATAGGGACTCTTTGGTAAAACTGGCATAATGAGCATCACAGCAATAATGCCAAAGCTTTGTTTTCTTCTGGTTGGTAATCATGCAACATTATGTTATAGCAATAGGCCCTCAGTAGTAGAACGGGTTACCTCAGACGAAAATTGTCGAGGAGCCCCGTAGTGCATTCTTTGTAAAATATTTTGTTGGTACCTCAATTTTTCCTCATTTTATGCAAATTAGTTCAGGAGGGAATACAGAAATAGTGATGTCGTCTATCAGGTCCGCGTTCATAATTTGGTAAGGGAGATAACTCGTGATTTACTTATACTGCTTAAGAGTATGATACCACGACTCACGAGTACGTTTTTGTTGTGCTCGCGTGCTCATTTCACGTTTCGGAGGAGGAGGAGGAGGTGGGATGATAGGCTATTGTGATGAAGGAGGAGGAGGAGGGGATGGTGGTGGCAGTGGTGTGTGCTTAAATAAGAAAATATATGATATATGATAATTTTGACTGTGAAAGGGTCACTCTGCATTTTCCCAGGCTTGTGACTGGCTATAACTGTATAGTTATAGGCTGCATTACCCCTTTCTTCCCGTCCCATATGTCATTGGTTTATCTTTTACATGGAGTCCTTACTATCTTCAGTCGGTGGTGGGTCATAATCATTCAATACCCCATCAAACAGATACTGTCTTTTTTCTACAGCATACTTCCAGGCCTCTCTAGTATCGTAGTCATCTTCTTCTTTCAAACTATTGACCGTCTTCTTGATTTTTCTATGCACTGGGTCTTTCCGCAATTCTTCCATCCAGAATACACTATTGAGATAAGCATCTTTCATCGTCTCCTGTATTCCGGGAACATTTTTTTATATCCAAGTTTTCGTGCCTTATCCCCCTCATATGCGGCGTCTGTATACTTTTCAACCTTTTCTTCGTATTCGGACTGATTTGCATCAGTGACTTTCTTTACTATAATATTCCATGGTGATTCCCAATCTTAGTCTTCATCAGATCTTTCATCGTTGGTAATCTCAGATTCTTCACTTACATGACTTTCATCGGACATGTTAGAGTCCGTTTCCATTTCCTGTTGTTTGTCCATCTCTTGCTTTTTATTAAGACGCGATTGCTTGTGACGCAGAAGATTGAACTGTCGATTAGAATGATAATTACAGCTATCGCAATGATACATTCCAGAGGTCTTCACCCCTTGAGATTCGTTGAACGAATGAGGAAACTTTTATTAACGAAGCTTTAAATACTTCAGACTCACGAGTTGCTCACGAGTATATTTTTGTCAGTGCTCGCGTGCTCATTTCACTATATTGCGCTTGCGCTGCGCCGTTTTTAGCTTGGATTGTGACGTTTTGCGCTTGCGCTGCGCTGTTTTGCGCCTGCGCTTCGCCTTATTGCACTTGCGCTGTGCCGTTTTGGCATGCGCTGCATCGTTTTTCGCTTGCATTGTACCGTTTTGCGCTTGCGCTGCCCTGTTTTGGTCTGCGCTGTGCCGTTTTGCGCTGCGCTGTGGCGCTTCTGCGCCATATACGAGTACTTTCTTTCCAGTGCTCGCGTACTCATTTCACTATATTGCGCTTGCGCTGCGCCAGATACGAGGTATAATTGTTGCGCTTGCGCTGTGGCAATTAAGCAACAGTTAGTTGTAAGAAAAGGGTATAAAGACAAAAGTCACAGAAATTGTTTCCGTATAATGACCCTGTTTTAAAGTTTACTGTACAGAGTTACGAAAGCAGTTAATCCTGTTCTTGTCGCAACGTAAGGAGCAGCATGGGCTATTTTTTATTGTTTAAAGTCATTTTTTGCATTTTTTTGAAAAGGTGATTTTCTGAGAAAATGAAATTTAGAATTTAAAAATCCTCCATTTTTCAGCATTTTGTTAAAATGACTACAGAAACATTTGCGTGTAAAGAAATTAACATGTTCTGGCAAGTAAGTGCGTTTCTTTTGATGATCAGTATATGCGACACCTCCCCTCCTCTGATATCCTTTTTTATGGTGACATGGAAACTTTATAGTCAAAATTAAATTGATGCACTAAAAGTCAGCTACAACATATTGAAAGCATATACTTGTTTCAAGTAAGTTTGCGTGAGTTCCATCATTCCGATCAACATCGATCTTTTTGGTAAAAAGAACGAGTTGTCTCCCTTAATTCAACAATAGATGAATTATTAGGCTGTAAATAGATTCAAATGCATTTGTTACTGCAGGATTTCCGTAAGCATGAGGTTAAATTTGTTCTTGGTTGTCTGGATATTTAAGGGTACCCCTAAACAGGCCCCTGTTGTATTATTTTCCGCATATTTTTTTAGAGTACAACATTTAAAAAATGTAAGTTCATACATTGCCCTTTTATTTCGTGCAAAAAAAATATCGGTCTACAGGGGTATCCAGCAAAAATATTTTTTTCGGGGTCTGATGGACTAATAGCTATCCGTCATATTCTCTTGAAAAAATTTAAAGAGCATTATCCACACCCTTCATAGAGCTTTAATTCTCCGTGTAAAACTGATCATATTGTTTGGCCAGTACACAATGGATAAGTATACTGGACAGCAAGAATAGCGTTTTTATTTTACTCTTAAGTATACTTATCCGCGTCATTCTGACAATTGTGCACTGCCTTAACTGGTCGCAATGAAGGGTGAGTTATCATGCTAGACAGTTTGATAGCTGGTGTTTCCTAGTCATTGCCCGTCATGGATGTCCGTAGAAGGTTCATTTTGTTCTGTTTGAATAAAATTTGAATGAATTTTTATTTTTTATCCTTGAAATAAATTTATCTTTTTTTAGCTCACCTGACCAAAGGTCAGTGTAAGCTATTGCCATCACTTGGCGTCCGTCGTCCGTCCGTCGTCCGTAAATTTTTCACATTTTGATCATCTCCTCTAAAACTACTGGAGCAAATTAAACCAAACTTTACAGGAATGATGTATGGAAGGTCCTTTACAAAGATTGCTCATTTCGTTCCGATCCGATAAAAAACATGGCCGCCAACGCGGAACTTAGGTTTAACATTGGACCCTATGGGAAAATCACATTTTCATCTTCTGCTCTGAAAAGGCGGAAGCAAATTGAACCAAACTTTACAGGAAAGATATACTTAAGGTCCTTAACAAAGATTGCTCATTTCGTTCCGATCCGACGAAAAACACGGCCGCCAGCACGGAACATGGTTTAACACAGGACCCTATGGGAAAATCACATTTTCATCTACTCCTCTTAAACTACTGAAGCAAATTCAACCAAACTTTACAGAAATGATGAATGGAAGGTCCTTTACAAAGATTGCTCATTTCGTTCTGATCCGATAAAAAACATGGCCGCCTGCGCGGAACTTAGGTTTAACATTGCACCCTATGGGAAAAATCATATTTTCATCTTCTGCTCTGAAAAGGCTGAAGCAAATTGAACCAAACTTTACAGGAGTGATAGACTTAAGGTCCTTAACAAAGATTGCTCATTTCGTTCTGATCCGATGAAAAACATGGCGGCCAGCACGGAACATGGTTTAACATAGGACCCTATGGGACAATCACATTTTCATCTACTCCTCTGAAACCACTCAAGCAAATTCAACCAAACTTTACTTGAATGATGTTTGGAAGGCCCTTTACAAAGAGTGCTCATTTCGTTCTGATCCAATGAAAAACATGGCTGCCAGTGTGGACTTAGGTTTAACATTGGACCCTATGGGAAAAATCACATTTTCATCTTTTCCTTTGAAACAGCAGAAGCAAATTCAACCAAACTTTACAGGAAGGATGAATAGAAGGTCCTTAACAAAGATTGCTCATTTTGTTACAATCCGTTAGAAAACATGGCTGCCAGCACGGAACATGGTTTATAATTGGACCCTGTTGGAAAATTACATTTTCATCTACTCCTCTGAAACTACTGAAGCAAATTCAACCAAACTTTACAGAAATGATGAATGGAAGGTCCTTTACAAAGATTGCTAATTTCGTTCTGATCCGATAAAAAACATGTCCGCCTGCGCGGAACTTAGGTTTAACATTGGACCCTATGGGAAAAATCACATTTTCATCTTCTGCTCTGAAAAGGCTGAAGCAAATTGAACCAAACTTTACAGGAATGATATTCTTAAGGTCCTTAACAAAGATTGCTCATTTCGCTCAGATCCGATGAAAAACATGGCAGCCAGCACGGAACATGGTTTAACATAGGACCCTATGGGAAAATCACATTTTCATCTACTCCTCTGAAACCACTCAAGCAAATTCAACCAAACTTTACATGAATGATGTTTGGAAGGCCCTTTACAAAGAGTGCTCATTTCTTTCTGATCCAATGAAAAACGTGGTTGCCAGTGTGGACTTAGGTTTAACATTGGACCCTATGGGAAAAATCACATTTTCATCTTTTCCTTTGAAACAGCAGAAGCAAATTCAACCAAACTTTACAGGAAAGATGAATAGAAGGTCCTTAACAAAGATTGCTCATTTTGTTACAATCCGTTAGAAAACATGGCTGCCAGCAGGGAACATAGTTTATCATTGGACCCTGTTGGAAAATCACATTTTTATCTACTCTTCTGAAACCGCTGAAGCAAATTCAGGAATGATGGCTGAATGTACTTTACAAAAATTGCACATTTCATTTCAATCCGACAAAAAAACATTGCATCAAGTGCAGAACATAGTTTAACATTGGAGCCCAGTATTAGAAAACCATCCTTTTCATGATCTTTTCTCAAAACATTTAAGGCAAATTATACTAAATGTATAGAAGGTCCTTTGCAAAAATTACTCATTTCAATAGGATCAGACAAAACACACAGGTGCTAATTGAGAACATACCTAAACACCCTACCCCAATGGTCAAAAACATGATCATTTTTGGTCATTCATGGCATAGAAGCGTTTTGTCAGGTGAGCGATACAGGCTCAGTCTCTGAGCCTCTAGTTAATGTTAGCTGTAGGGGTATGCTTTGTATACTTGTTTTAACTTCATTATATTTGTCCTAGAGACAACAACAGTTCCAAGATTAGTTATTCTTATATTCTTATATTCCCAAGACATCATAATGCAAAGCAGAATGAAAGGACATAGTGTAAATAACACAATACCGAAGTTATTGTTAATTTATTTTCTGCATATGCGCATTTCGACAAATTATGTCTCGCATTTCGACAATTATGTCTCATCAGTGCAGATCAAACCAAAATATTTGGAAGTCCATTCAAAATCTCAATAAATACTAACCATATGTAGTAAAGTAACTAAATTTTATTTCACATGCAAAAAAATAAATTAATTAATAGTATAAGATAACATGGATAAAGTAAAATAAATAAAAAGAAAAGGCACCTTGTTTATTATTTAAAACTTTAAAAAAAATTTACACTTTTAAGTGATACATACATGAGCTATCATTCGATGAATTGAAAAAAACTAACTTTAAAAATTTCGATCTTCATTGGAGAGCCATCCTTCTTAAGTGGTGTACCTGTTAGTCCTATACTAAATAAGCCTGAGTGGGTTTATATCATTTTTATCTCGAAGCCATGAAATGGCTGGAAAGATGTTAAAATGACAAGAATATCACGTGAGGCTTCAAGCCTAATTTTTTAACAGCTCTAAAAGATGATCTTCGTGCTTCCGATAAAATATAGTGCGCAAGTTTCTTTCAAAATCGTATACATTGTATTTTAAAGTTACATTTCTCCACTTTCTTGAGTTGAATACGGTGTTTTTATGTTAAATTGAAAACAATATGCATGTTTATCAAATTACTCGTTTTTGGCATATTGTGGCTCGGATCAACGAACCTGTCGCGCAGTAATTTGTCAAAGATGAAATACCTGTGACAGTGTATTGCATATATTTATAGCAATGAAATCGACATGCGAAATCACACAATCCGATTATTTTCACGTATTATGGAATAACTTAATACATGCAGACGTATACAGCAGTTATGTGGATGACTTCGAAGTTTTGCCACGTGTAGACTTCCAAGGCTTCGAGATTCAGCTCCATCGGAGCTTTGATTAGTTTACATTTTCATTTTTTTCTAATTACCGGACCACTTGAATACCCATTTGCTATTGTCTTTGATTTTTCATTTTTTTTAACCTTTGACAATCAACTGCATCGAATCTCTGCAGAACCAATTCTCGAGTTTTACTTTTTTATTCCAAAACATTTAACATTTACAGCTTAATAATTATAAGGTCAGCTAGGATCTTAGATAAATGATTGATTGATGTTTCAAATTAACGCCAATAAAAAAGACTATTTATATTTACAAAACAATACATATAAAAATTCTGACTTTAAACAAATCTAACATTTACATTAACCTTCATTTCGGCATAAGTGAGAATTTATAACATAAATATACGGACATACAGAAAAAGTCACCAAAACGTCACGTGACATAACAGAAATAGTATCTGACTGAATACTACTGTGTCAGCAAAAATTACAAAAATATGAATGATATAAAAACAAGCGCCGAAGGGCCAAAACGTTTGCAAATTTAGTATCCATAAAAATATTAAGTTGAAATAAAACATGTCTTAATTTTGATTTATCGCGTTGTAAGGGTCATTGTGAAAAAACATGTGTATGTGATGTATTGAAGCATGTAGCTGTGAATGGAGGGTCCAGGTAAAAGGACTCCACTTTTGTCTTTGAAAATATTTAGTTTAACTAAAAAAAATTATGTTTTTTTTTCAGTTTATCGAACTTGCAAATTGTCTTAACAGTTACATCGTAACCGCCAGTGGTGCTTCCGTAGTTAAATAATAGTTACTTATCCATAGAGAATTATCACAAGATATAGACTGCCCAATATAAGAATTAATTAAGAAATTAAGAGTTTTTCCAAAATCTAACAAGATTGGAATTAAGATTTTAAATTCTAAATGTTCAGAATATTTTTATTTTTGAAAGAATTGCAATAACAATACCGAAAATGCTATACATGTATTTAATTTTGCTTGATCGAAAAATATAACACCAATTCTAAAGCAAAATCAAAACCCCTAAATATTTAACATGTTAAACTGTTGGAGGTGTGAAAAAACTAATTTCCTTTATTTTGATTCTATTGTAAAATTTCAGGGAACGCAGAACCATTTCGAAGTGATCATATATTATCTAATTATTCATGCAATGGAACGACAGATGACAAAAACAGTGAAGCATACGGCGATAGTCTTTCAACACAGACTACTAACCTCCGTAACGCTTCACAATTATTAAAGTTTTTGCAAACGAATATTACTGTCGATATTGATGCGTATAATATGAAAACATATAGATGTCCAGAAGATAATACTAATAATTGGAGTTTTAATTGTACAGTACCTTGTGTAAAAACCCCACTACTGACATCAACCAGTACGAAAAATCGGGTTTTTATAGACTGTAACGGAAAAGTACCAACTAGTAGACTGATAGATGTTGATAAAGGAACGCAGGTACAGACAATGCCTGCAAATTCTGAATGTTTATACACCTTTGTACTACAAAATTGTTATGATGGCAACCCAGTCCCGAATATAGTTCATTATGTGTGGTTTTCAAGACGAGAAATGCATTTCTACAACTTTTTAAGTTTTCTAAGCGCTCACAAATACCAACAACCATGTTTGATTTTAATTCATGGCGATTTTCAACCATTTGGATCGTATTGGAACTTATTGTTGAAACTTGTTCCGAATATAGTACATGTTAAGAGAAATCCACCGGAAACTGTTTATGGTATGCCTTTAGCGAATATAGAACATAAGGCAGATGTAGGAAGAATACAAGCATTGGAACGTGAGTACCTTACTATGTCTATATTGAACATGAATGTTATGCTAGGTTTACACTACCGATCAGATCAACTCCATCAACTCGCCCATACTGTTTTATCCCGATCAACGTCATAAAATTCATTGATCGAGCTAGCTCACGACGTCCATTCGACCTTTACCCGACTGAACACGACTAAAACTCGACCATTCTCGATTTCTTAACGATTCATATACAGTGTATGCTGGAACCTTAACGTATAGCACGTTATTTTCGCGGATTTGAGAAGAAAATATATGCAAAAAATTTAAGCGTTTTAAACTTTCGCAGATTATCGGAGATCTTATATGTATCCTAAGGATACATGAAATATTCGCGGAATTTATTTTCGCGATTTAAGGATGTATTCTGGTCATGTTTCAGTCTCGTTGAAATCTCGTTTTGGAATAACATTAAAATTATTTATATTTTATGCGCAATAGCAATGAATTCACAAAATTTAAGTTAATCATTCAATTGTGTCAAAAAATTATTCCTTTCTATCGAGTACTTTCAGAGTAATCTCAAACTTAAGATAAATGCCCTAATTGGCTGTTTGATTCATGTCAAATTTTCACAAAATAGGGGTTGGGTTAGATAAAGTAATTTTATGGAAAAAAGATGCACTTAAGATTTATTTTTGCTTTTTCACGATTAGTGTTATATATTTTTGCAATAAAAAATCACAAAGCAAATGAAGTCTAAACCATTAGCTGTTTAAAAAATTAAGAAAATCTACATTTTTAGGGAAATATGGAAATGCTGAAATTGCCTCTAAAAAGCATGAAAACGGAACAAAATTTATTTATTTCTTCTTTTTACAGCTTTTCAGAAAGTATGAGAAAAAGTCTAAAACTCAAAGCTAGATTTTTTTCAATGAAAATCGTCAAAAAATGGGCAAAAATGCTTAAAAATGAGCAAAAATGCTAAAATTGGTCACTTACAAACATCCGTAGCAAAACAATTTGCACAGCAAACTATGAATTTTTTCTTGATAAGTAAAAACATTGCAAAAATTAAGGTTTGAAAAAAAGTTAAATACTTTAAAATTTTGGCTCCTCACCAGAGTACATCCTTAGTCCATCCGCGAAAATTAAAACCTCGCGAAAATTACCCGCTATACGGTATTCGACCAACCAGACTTTGTCAGATTGAGCCGTATCATAACTCGACTAGTTTTAAATTAACTTAGACCTTGTCATGAGAAGATCGTGAAATTGTCGAGAGTGTATTCGAGTTTTGTCCTGTTGGTACGTTTGTATATATGGGAATAAATGTTAATTTTCAAGAAACAGTTCAGCATGGTGGTAGAGAAGCAAAATTGGTGGCCCATGAGGCTGATGCTTCAAAGAAATGATATTAACTGTGGTAAATCTAGAGAAGAAGAGAAGGCGGATCTGACACAGAAAGCGTGTAGTCTGGTTTGGGTAAGACAATAGCAAATGGTTCAAGGTCATCATTAAAGAGGAACTAATGTTCGCTTGAACACCCAAGCAGGCCATCTTCCTCATCAAGCGTCAGAATGCGACTGTGTGATTTTCCTATTATTACATGTAGGAATAATCTGATACATAGAACAGAAATAATATCATCACCTAATATCAATGGTAGCTAAATTTACAGTAGTTTCCGTGCATAGCTTTCTGTAGGAAAAATCCGGTTTTTAGAATTCAAAGTGAAAATGGCGAGCGACTGCGAGTTGAGTACCTCATTCGCCCACTGCAAAACTTAATTTTTTTTATCTTTTTATTAAATGTAGTACATTAAGCAAATGCTCAAAACCGCATTTTTTGTGATGTCATTTAGCTTGAACCAAATCTTGTAATAAGAGTACCAACCCGCTTGAAAGAAACAATATTTTATTCTTGAATTCATGTATTTTGGTTAATCTGCTTCTGGAGTGTGTATATTGGGTACACCATCGATTCAATTTCAAATTCTGTCACTATAGCAGGTCGATTGAATTTTAGCCCTTTGCACGTCATTTAGTTCTACCAGTAGCATGCACAATATGATACTCTTCAACAATCCTGATATAGCCAGGTTGAGCTTTTGTCATTATTTTGTGCCCGTTGTCCATGAACTTATTATTCAAATATCTTCGCGGAGACCACCGAATCGCGATAGACCTCGGTTGGTTCAATGTAAAAAAAACGTAAATTTGATCTCATGGGAAAACTCATTTAAAAATTACCTTTTAAACCCCTAAACCAACAAGACCAAACTTTTTCCGATTGCCCATTGATGGTCCCTTTTTAAAATAGCGTCTGTCATTTTGTCAGCTAATACAAGATGACACCCAAAGGGGCATTAAGTTTTTTCTCTGAATTCACTGGACCAATTGGCCAAAATTGGTTAGAAATGGTCCTTAGATTTTCCCCTTTCCAAAAAGGATCTATCTTGTCTGCATGCAATCCAAGACGGCCAACAACGGGGAACATAATTTGAAATTCCACCCTTCTTGGATATCCGTTCAAAGATCTTCTGCTTTGAAACGTCTTTGCAAATTGTCCAAAATTGAAAACAATAGTCCTTGGCTTGTCCCTCCTTGAGATAGTGCTTATTCGGCAGATTTTCATCATACCAAAGACGATCATCAGCCAAACTTGGTCACAATAATCATTGGATGGTTCCTGTACAAACTGAAGTAAGGCCCTAGTGAGACACTGAAGTTCTTGAAAGCCTCATTCTGAGCTATTGTGAAAGGATGACCTGCTGTAGTATTAAATCGAGAAGAGGTCTTGATTAGTCGAGAAAAAGTCGGATACATGGAGGGAAAACGTCGGGTTATGGTCGGGAAGATCTTGCATAGAAAAAAAAAGAAACAATCGTGTTAGTCGAGTAATGATCAAGTACTAATCGAGTTGATCTGGAAATGACTCGGCTTAAATCGAGAAGGGAATGAGTTAAAGTCGGGTAGAAATCGGCATGATCGGCTGAAATTTTGAAAATCGATCAAAGCCGATCCCTTTTCGATCTCTCCACGACTAACTCGATCAGACCCCGATTGATCCCGACCTGTTCCCTACACGACCTCTTCACGATATTTTTTGACATGTCAAAAATATTCGGGAAAACAGCTCGAGTTCAGCAGAGTTAGTAAGATCGCCCCGATTAGGTTAGTAGATCGAACACGAGCATTCAAGATTTGTGTCCCGATTGATGAATATTTATGAATATTCATAGATCGAGTTCGGTCGAGTTGCTTTGATCGGCAGTGTAAACCTACCATTAAGATTAAATATACATGGTCGTGTAGATATTTTTAGATGCCATTTTGATGTCCAATTACTAAAATTTGAGAACATGTGTATTTTATTAGGGAACCTAAGAGGACGACCATTCAATTCAAGGGAAGGATAGCAGTTTTATTAAACAAATATTCTATCCTGAATGAATGAGAAAATAAATATTCATGCCTACATCTCCTTAAAAATATTCTTGCTTCACAAAATTGGCCAGCCTCCTCTCCCTTAGAATCAAATGGTCGACCCGAATTCAAAAACCAGAATTGAGAAAAAAAAAACATGTATGTAGAACCTTATTTAGAAGGAGTCGTGCCTATGAATATTCAAACATTTCAACTAGCGTAGATAACTATATTAACGTTAAGAAGTATTTCTAAGTCATTAGAACTCGAGTAGATAAGTATGTAGATTTTAGAAGGAATCCTAACTGATTTAGAACTTGAAAAAGTGATGTAGGTATTATGAATGGAACATAGATTATAAAATTATATAAGTTTCTTGTTTACGCCATTTTCAGCCATATTACAACTAAAGTGGTGTAGGAAGTTGGAGTATCTGGAGAAAATAATCGATCCAGTGTTCCAAGTTACGTACTGCGGGATGAAATTTTCTCAACGTTATGGATGGTCACTATTTTTACTAAAAAAATACAAGGATACATGGTTGCTGGGAAGAAATCCCCAAAATAAGTGGTCTTTCAGGTTAACCATAATGGGAATCAAATATTTTGGAAATCTAATTGGGAAAATGTTTGCCCTAATTAAAACACATTCAAAAGTGTGGTTGCTTAGTAGAATTCCAAAAATGAGTTTTATTTGAGAAATTCAGGAAGTTGAAATTAGTTTTAAAATCCAATTAGTGAACTGTTTGTCTTCATTGAAAGAAATTCTAAAAGTATGGTTGCTAGGTAGATAAAAATAATGTAGTCTGAGAATTTCAGGAAATTTACCAAAGTTGGAACTGCTCACTGCACATATGCAGCATATTTGCACCAATTCTATAATAAAATTAAAACACTAAATCCAAAAATGTAGGAGGAGTTCCACTGACAAGCTCACATTTGTCAAAATCTGAAAAATGTATTGCTCATCTGCAGAATATATGGAACAATTTTATTACCAATATAATTCCATAAATCCGAAAATGTAAGAGTTCAAGACCACTATCAAAAACCCGAAAGCTTATTGCGCATCTGTAGACTATATGTAACAATTCTATAACAAAATTTAATGCATACATGTATATCCGAAATGAGCAAGGTTCATCTAAACAACGGCAGTGGAATACCGAAGGAACAAAGCACAAAATTACACAAATCAAAGTCCAGAGACAAGGCAAAAGCAAGAACACCAAAAGACGGAAGACCAAAGACACAACATGACCACAAAACACACAAACATTACATATACAACACAAAAAACTAAAGCACTAACAGTGTGAACTCTCAAAAAACAAGAGTGACATCAGGGTAAGCATGTCCTGCTCTGCACACAGCACCCGTCACACGGCCAGTGAGGCATATGTTTTGAAAGATCTGTTAGGTTACTGATTGGTTATTGTCATTTTCTAACCCTGAGACAAAACCAATTGAGAGCCATGGTACGTGTTACTTCTCTAACCCTCAAACAGTACCAAGGTGAAATTTTGAAAAGCCTCTGTAATCACTTAAGTATTCAAACATGGACAAGGACAAATCCGTACCACAAACATTACTGACGAAGACAAAACTAAAATTTAACAAGACAACACTGAAAACTAAAGCACTGACAGTGTGAACTCTCATAAAAACCGAGAGCGACATCAGGTGGATAGACGGACGGACGGGAAAAAACAATATCCCCACATTTTCTTCAGAAAAGTGCACATTTTCTTCCGAAAAGAGCGGGGGAAAATCCACGTACTATTTCAACGATATTTCACTTACCTTTATAAATGGTGTTATTTCATCGAAGAATCTTCAATTCAAGGATAACTTTCATCTTATTAACAGAGTAAGGAGACCACTGATGCACCATCATCCACATTTTACATGGCAATTATACATTGTACCTCTATATTGATAAATCTGGCTGTCTGAAAACAAAACTTTACCAGCGTGACTTCCCAGTAGTGAACTTCCCATTTTAGCATTAATATTTCCACATCCCCATCATACATGACGTAGGAATTCCACAACTGCAGTGACTATAGTTTTTACAGCGACTTTGTGAACAGAACAAAATTACTGTCTCAAAAACTTAAATTAAACCCCTATTTCAATTGTAATCATGGACGCTTTACGGTCGTCACTATGATTTGACAGATCGCTATGATGTTTTTATTTCTCAAAAGAAAATAGACAACTATGAGAACATCCCCACAACAAAAAGTTTGCAGGCTTGTAGCTCTGCATAGAGTTTGATTTTATTTCATTTTTTTCTGACATAACATGAGTTACAGATCTCATGTTATGTATCCAGATATTATATGACACCTTTTTGATATCTTCTTGTACCTTTATATTTTCTAAACATTGAACTTCCAGCAGGAAACCAATTACACCCTGTTAAAATGTAATCTCTTCAATTGTCCTACCACCGAATGTTAACTGATTACTAGTTCTCCAAATATTCTTGTTCTTGAGAGAATTTCTAATATGGATGCACTATCATACTTTCAAATTTTGGCATTTATCTTTTATAATTTCCAAATGTTTTCTTATCACCTCGTTATAGGACCAACAACTCACGATTTTGTTATGCCATTTTCTTACAGTTGACTCGATGAATGCACTGTGGTTGTAAATTGGAGTAAAAACAAAATTACCGAACAGAATTGTCAACAACCAAAGCCAGGAATTTAGAAAAAATGGTGGGTTAACCCGGTTTTATGGTGTCCAAAACCTCCCTTTCCAATGAGGTAGTGTTCGGAAGCATTACAACAGCAAATGCAATAAAAAAATGGTAGATATTTAAGAGAGTGATCATCCCAGTATTGAGGACCGAAACTTCGAATTTTTCGCAAAGGAACTGGTGAATTCTCTGTGGTTGTTTTTTTTTATTATTCTGTTTTTCGTTGATTGTAAGAACACTTTGCTAGTTAATTCTATTTTTGTTGACGATAACACACCCATGTGATAAAATAAAGACATGTATATAGCATTGTTTAATTCAGCTCAAACCGTAGTTATAGGAACCTTACTATAGTGTATAAACAAAGGTAGTTGTTGAAATGAGGCCTATGGCGATATATAGAAGAAGAGCGACAATCATAGCGTTGTTCCATTGGTTTGTTGTTTGATGTATTTGCAGAGTCTTTGTCTTGTGTGCATTTACTTTATATCCTCTCATTGTTATATGAAATATACCAGGCAAAAAATGAAACGTTACACTTCCGTATATTAGCAACGGACTTGGAATTAGGCGTCTCATTTCTTTTTTTTTTAAATCGAAACGACTTGAAATTTTCACAGAATATTTGTTTAATCAAAAGCTTTAGTTTCGTGCAAAAAAAAATGAAAATTTATTTTCACAGTTTTTGAGATTCCAAATAGTGCTTTTTTATCCCAAAAAATGAAAAACATTAATTGCAACAGAAATTGACAAACATAATCATAACCTTGTAAAAAAAATTGAACCCTTTACAAAGTTAGATTACAAAATAACGCACATTTCAAAAATGTATTGCTCATTTTGATTCGATTTTTGTGACACCCGTTTTCCAGTCTTCCAAACTGAAGTTGCCAATAAAACATTGCATAAGCCTGGAAAATGAAGAAAACGCTTGGATGGTTTCCTTTTTAAAACAAAGATTAAAATTTTATAAAAAAAAATAAAGTCACAGATACGTACAAATTAAAATAGACAATATTGAAGGAGTGTAACGTTTCTTTTTTTGGTAAGTATATATACTGAAAACAGCGGCAAACGATTACCGAATCAAAAAATATTGGGAAAAGGAAACGCTGTCAAAGCTATATATGGCCGACAATGAATTGGGTCACCAGTGTATGTCGGGGTTAACAAATCCAATAAAGCCAAACTTTATAACTGATTTATGACATTGATTGCCATTTTAATGGTATCTATTTAGGTTTCTGCTTCGAGGTCAAAAATCATGTCAATTTGTGATGTATGTCGCTTGTGTATATAAAAAAATTGGACCTGTCATGTATACATACATGTATCCATACAACTTATATCGGCTTTATTAGAGAATAAGTTGAAATTCCTCAAAGTGACCTATTTTTTAAATAAAAAATACAGTTTGATATAGTATGGCTTGTGCACTAATGTACATGTATGTAGATTACATCATTACGTAATATCTCATAGTTAAATTGAAAAATTACCAAGATACGAAATCTAATAATCTGCCATTTTGGAAAACATTTTTACCCTTATGTATACTTTTTTCACAGTGTTTCGAAATGATAGTTGATATAATTAAGTGGTGGAAAAAATTAAAACTGAACTAAAATAACAATAATTCTAAACCTCATACCAGTATTGTAACTGAAAGGCTGCATATTTTTTTTGCAAATTAGGCTAAACATTTGTTTGGAATAATGCTCGGAATTTAAGACGAAACATATGTAAATTCTAACAAAAATAAATTGCATAATCAAATACAGTAGTTATAAAACAATATTTTGCTTAAAATAGAAAAATCAATACAAAATATCCTTTATTTCAAATAATGATTTGAATATGATAGGAACAAATAATTTACATAATCAAAAACAGTTACTTATAAAATAATATTTTGCTTAAAATAGAAAAATCAATACTTTAGATTAATAGGTTTCCAAAGGCTACTTAAGGTAGTATACCTGGGGTAGGGGGAGATAACTCCTTTTTGATTGGTATGAATAAAAAACAAAAGATTCAGAATATTTCATCATAAAAAGAAAAAAAATATTCATGTTATCATGAAACTGCACGCCTTTCATAAAATAATTCAAAGTGCCTACATAAAAATATCCAAGCTTTGAATTGTATCTAAAAAATATTAAAATAAATGGAAGTCAGATTTTTGGAAAGGGAGGTAATTCTTTCTGCTTGACGTTCAGAATTAAGGAATTTTAAGACTTCTTAGGCAATTTTCCTAGTATTGTGAAAAAAAAACCGATTTCATAGTCGTTAATGAAATTAGTATGCAGCTGAAAGAATGGGTTTTTCATGTATATAAAAAAGATTTTGACCAATATCATATTAGTGTTTACTCTAGACTAGAGTAATCCATTCATGTCAAAATCTGCGTGCGCACAATATTATCGTTCTATTTTTAGACCATTACGTCAGGCGAGTTAACTCGGGTTTTTTCACCTGAACACAGCCTGTGAGTTCCATTGCTTTGAGTGTTGTGTCTGTATTTCCACGTTAAGTGCTTTTTTGTGTCATTGATTTTCTGTTTTCTCGTTTTGGTAATCTCTGCAGCCCTTTTCACAAAAAATCTTACGATAAAAATTAGTCGTATGTCTTTAGCATTTCATATTTCGATGCATGTACGAATTATATATTTCAACTCTTATATATTACCTCATTTTGAGTATTGTTGTACAGTATGGGGAAATTGTAATACAAATGGGATTGAAAAGCTCAATAGACTTCTTAAAAAATCTGCAAGAGTTATATTAGAAGCTGATTTAATGACTCCTTCTTCTCTACTCTTTAATTCTTTAAAATGCTTAGATATTGAAAAGAGAATTTGTTATCAAAAGGCTATTCTTGTATATAAGTCATTAAATAATATGGTGCCGTCGTATTTCAAAGATTTTCATTTTGTTGATAACACTTCTTATAGTTTACGTTCCAAAAGTAACAGCATGTTAACTTTACCAAAACAAAATACAAATGTTTTGAAAAAAACTTTTTTATATTCTGGCTCACAAATTTGGAACAGCTTACCATACGATTTGAAAGTTTGCAAATCAATTAAACAGTTTAAAGAAAAATGTTATACCTACTTTTTAAATGGTAATGAATTGCAAAATACTAGAATAAGTATATCTGAATCTTAATCAAATGCAATTGAATTGTTTTATACACCTTATATGGCAAACTGTTTGTATATATTATATGTAATTTTATGATTTATGCTTGTATTTGAGGACCCCCAGGAAGATTAGTTTCGGCTAATGGGGTTATCCTCTTGAAATAAAGATTATTTATTTTTATTTATTTATTTATATTGACTTACGATTAAAATTTATCGTAAGATTTTTTGTGAAAAGGGCTCCTGGACCTTAATTTATGTAATACAGGACTTTTGAGTCCTGTTCAATCCGGAAACAAATCTATTATTATACGAAAAAATCAATATATCAATACGTTGAGAGGGACTCATTAATTAATTAACAGTGTTGAGCTAAGGGTGATTTATATTTCATTTATTTGTAGCGCTTCAGGTTAATTGTTTTTCGTCAATTAAAATTTAGTCCAATAATTGTCATGTAGGACAAATTATAAGTGGCAATTCAATTTCATAAATAGTTAGTTTTAAGTTGGTATATATATTTATTTCAATATGTCAGGGATCCAGTTATCCGTCTTACTGGTATTTGAGGAGATCGTTTCCGCCTTCAATTACACGAGAGTTCCTATCTCGAAAATCCCGTATTGACAATCCTTTGTTGATTCGTTATTCCTCTGCATACCGATGTTTCAAAAATTGAAATAACAGAAACTGAATTTCTGGTTAAAAAAAGCTTGAACAAAGTCGTCCAGTAAAGTTTGGCATACTATTAATGTTTGAATCCCAAATTTAAATTCACTTGATTATAATTTAGCATCAGAACAGCTGTATATCATTAGATCATTAATTGTATGACTGTATTATGTATTATGGTATAAAGAGATATTGAAAGGAAAGAGACTACAAATGGCAGCAATAAAAAGAATGCCACTTGCAGGATACGCAGCTGTCCACATACTGACTCAAAGGTCTTGTTGCGTATAATTGACTTATATTAGAATTCTTAGCACACTTCTTATCTGATACCTTGAATCTACATTGCAGAACAGTTATGGCCACATTTTGTAAATTCCTCAATATATTTTACAATTTGGCTTAGATTTAAAATATGAAATAGATTGAAATGTGTTTTAATTGCTTGTTTTGGGATAAAACCGCACTATCTGGATGAGCTACAAAACTCATTGGGGCATGCGGAACTCTGTCGCATTTTGTTTTAAGTGACAAACAAAATAGAAAAAAATATTTTGAACAATAATAAAGAAATCAAAATACAAAAATATCTAACCGATTGTATGATTAATTTGGTTTTTGTGTCGCCTGCACACGTAGTGTGTGGAGATATATAGGAATCACTTCGTTGTCGTTGTTGTCATCGTCGTTGATCGTCCCACTTTTTCGTAACGTTCCATATTGCGCTGTGTCGGACATCTTCTTCCTGTTTACCGACTTGGAATATTTTCAACCAGTACTGTCAATAGTAAAAATTTTCGTAACACTTTTCTCAGCAGCTCCAAATTACAGTCGCTTGACATTTTATATGCTACATTAGTATGGGGTTCCATATAGAATTCAGGTGTGTCAGACATCTACTTCCTGTTTAACAACTTATAAATTTTCATTTCTGACAACAGCAGTGCAGGCGACACAAGTCCTATATGGAAGACTCGCAATTTATTACAATAGGTTTCCAATGACAACAAAGGCAGCATGAATTGTCAAAATACATATAAAAGGAGTGCTTTTGTTAAATCAGGTATATTTTATTCTCTTAATTAGACTTTATAAATACTGAATTTCCGGGTTTACATTATATAGTGTTAATATTTCTACTTTAATGTAATTTTTACAAAAAGGTCACACATAACTGAGGGGCGGAAGGACCTTTTTCGGGACACCGGGATTAGCCATTTTATTCAGCAAGAATTTGGGATTAACCCTTGACGGGATCCGGGGTTTGCATTGCCAATTTTCGGAATTCGGGATTTAGAAATCTATTTTCTTGAGAATTAATGTCTTGAAAGTTATTTTCACGGGATCCCGGGATCAGACCCCTTCTTACCCTTCCTCCTAACTGCATTACAGTTGATTAAAACATCGGCAAATAAAAAAAACGAAGAATAATTTAGTACTTTAATGGAAACAAACACTTGGCGAAGAGGCAACTCAATTACATGTATCAGGACAAAATGTGCAATTTGCTTGCTTGAGAAACGAACTAGATTGAAGCAGCCTGATGTATTGACATTTTAACTTTTGAACAACCCGTTGACGGCACTCATACATTTGAGAGCGCTTCATAATCTTTGGCACTACTTCATTCCCGCAAGTCTCGGAGAAAATTTCGTGGATTACTTACACTTTTACCCGAATGTTTTTCACGAAAGAATATGAGGTAAATGAACATTAGACCATAACACAGATGTTCACTCCAACTGAAATTTGAAGATGCTATAATTATGCCTCGCTGCCGGCAGCATACCAACTGCTAAAAAAATCTACTTGCATGCGTTTCTTAGCCTACATCGGTATTCAAACTCTCTTAAATATATTTTGAGCATTAAATAAAAAAACGGCAAATAGTTTTTGATTATTTTGAATAATACCCAATCCTATTTGCAGGGTTTCATCCCGATCAACACAGGATGGATTGTAATATACTTTTATATGTATGTCAAAATGACTTTCATCAGTTAACATCCTTATATAAGAAAAATCCCCAAAACACTGTAAATGAGTATGTGAACATGAATTCTTCTTATTCAAATATTTGCAATGTCTGGCTTTGCACAAAAACAACACAACTACAACCTTTCTTTACATTTAAGACACAGGACACACTTTCCTGCAATTTTTAAAATATTAAAAATAGCCAACTAAAAAAAATTTAAGTACAATGAATGCATACCGTTCCGACTTTAAGGCAAAGCAGCATATAACAGTATATTCTGCTTAAGTGAAATATCCAGGTAAATCCTGCAATTTCATTGGTTACCTTGACAGGGTATATGAGACCGTATCCCCGTGGTAGCAAAATCTCAATTTTTAAACGCTTTCAATAGAAAAGATATAGCACTTTTAGCAGAATATAAAAGTTATTCGGGCTTCACAGGGGATACGGGTTCATATTCCCTGTCTGTGCCCAATATCTCCTTCGCCTGACGGCCCAGGGGATATAAAACACGGACAGGGAATATGAACCCGTATCCCCTGTGAAGATTCGCGAATAACATATAATATCCTGCCTCTAGTAAATTTCTAAAACGTTAATTTGTCAAAAGACGTCACGTGACGACCGTGTATATTCCATATTTTGGCGAGTCAATATGCCGTCAGTAACTGCCATTACGCGGCGACACTGAACGTTTTAGGACTCTCGGCTGGATATATGTATGCGACCTAAAATGATATATACACGGTAAGTAAACAGAATAAAGTCTCGCCCAATATGAAATCTACAGACCGTATATGTACCATATTAGGTCACTTACATACTGTGTAATCTATAATATCTTCAGTGCACACGAGCAACAACAGTTCATCTCATTAACTACACAACTTGCCATGCTTCACTGATTGCGTTTTGAACTTTTAACCTTTGCCCGGGTATCCCCGATGAGCACTTCGTCAGGCAATGATCTAGAAATAAAGATGCTCCAGTTCTCCTTTCATAGATTAAATAAAGTGTCTACCACTAAGGTAGGAATAAGTTTTAGCTATGTTACAATGAGAGTATGTAGTTAGTTATAATATTAAACAGATTTATCAGCTTTCTTTGTACAAAACCACAACTTTATGGAATATTGTTTGCTTAAACCGTCACACTCTTCAGCGATATCTCGGCTTAAGTCAAATTCAAAATTTGTTCTTATTGTAGATAACTGTAGCAGAAAACCAACAATACTGCATAAACAATAACATAATATGAAGTAGATGCACATGTAGGGACGTCTTTTGCATTCTTTAAGATAACTTTAATAACGATCGGTCCTACGATATTTTCTAATGAATATGTTAGCATGTGTTGTTTTGACTTATCATTTGTTTGTTTTTCAGGGTTTGGAGGCATCTACTTAGATACAGATGAAATATTACTACGATCTTTAGACAACTTAAGAAGATATCCATTTACACTAAGTCATGCTGTGGATAATAATTTGAGTAATGGTTTGATTCTTTCTGAACCAAATGCTGCTTTTCTCAAGTTATGGATGGCGGAGTACCGAACATACACCAAAGCCCAATGGGCATACCATTCAACAATTGTTCCAAATTTGTTATCAAAGAAATATCCAGATTTAATTCATATTGAAAACAAAACATTCGTAAGACCCAATTATACCCAACTACCGTTACTTTTTAAAATGAATTTTGATTGGTCACATAACTATGCCATTCATTTGTACGTCCGCTATTACAAAATATATCATGATTTTAACGATATAAGACATTTGAATACAACTATAGGATCGGTAGCTCGATATGTTGTGTATGGTAATAAGGATCTTTGTGACAATTAAACAAAGTAGCTGTTTCAGAAAGGAAAGGACATTGGCTAAAATATTTTCAAGAGCGTATACGAAAACCATTGATAAGCATAAACGTGAAAGAAATCGGTTACGTCACTTGCCGGAAATCAATTGTATGGTTTGTAACATGAATAAATCGATCATTAATGTTTTACGCCAAATGGGTAATCTTTCAGCTGAATTATAAGATATAAGATATAGTTATGCTTTTTTTTCTACAAATGACAAATATATACAATGAAATGGAGCAGATTGTATTTATCAGGTGAACACTCTCTCAGCCATATCATGACGATAATATGTTATAGCTCCACCATGTACCTTACCAAAATACAGAATTTGTTTGTCAATATGTTAGCTCCTATGGAGCATTTTACACCATTTTTGTTTCTAATTCCTATCCAAACATTTTTTTCAGCTTTTTATGTCATCTGTTCGCCCCTCGAACAAAAGATACAAATTTCAAACCATCTAGTCTGTCATCATAGATAGATATGAAATGTCAGTGTCACAAATAAATACTGACATTTTCAGCTAGATTCGCGTCTTCCCGGATTTGACATTACCGGTTTTGACTTTACCCTGGATTGACCCACTGACAGTGTGACGGGTGCTGTGCACAGAGCAGGACATGCTTACCCTTCCGGAGCACCTGATGTCACTCTTGTTAGTGCTTTAGTTTTTTGTGTTGTATATGTAATGTTCGTGTATTTTGTGGGCATGTGGTGTCTTTGGTCTTCCTTCTTTTGGTGTTCTTGCTTTTGCCTTGTCTCTGGACTTTGATTTGTGTAATCTTGTGCTTTGTTCCTTCGGTATTCTACTGCCGTTGTTAAGTCATGTCGTAGAGGCAAGCAAGCTTATGTCATGTCATGTCGTAGAGGCAAGCAAGCAACTGCGTTGGTAGGGTATGAAAAAGTACAAATAGGTATTTGGTTATTTTCTGTTCGCCATCTTTTGTTCACTGTATAAAACTTCAGCTAATGAAATAAAATTGTACCATTGGTATCATTACTACATATTTAGATAAAACAACGACAGCAGAATACCGAAGGAAAAAATTAAAAGGAGTAGTATTTACAAAAATCGAAGTTTAAAGACATGGCCAAAATGAGGACTCAGAAAACAATGACGTTGGACAGCTACAAAAGTAAATGAGAACCCAACCGTCAGTCTAAAACGAACAATTCCAAGGATAATAGAAACATTGGAAAAGCAAAGAAACGAAGATATAACTTGAACACGGCACAAAAACGAAAAATGAAGACACACATACACACAAAAATGAACAGCACGGACCAAATAAAAATGGGTGAGATCAGGTTCACCGGTAGAGTAAGCGTCTCCTGCTTCTTATGTTGAAAATGTAAGTTCGGTCAACACTTTTATAATCTCTATGAGACCTCAAAATAATAGTTCATATCTTCTAATTATATTTTAAAAACAAAATATAAAAACATCTATTAATTGAGATTGGAGTACATCATGTGCATTGGGATTCCTTTTTTTTAATTTACTGCCACGTGGTCATGTTAGTCAAATATGTTTCATGGGAATTGCAACTTCACATGATAGAATTTAATGAATATGCACGAAATGAAATTATTTCAAAATTTATGTAGAAAAGATAACAGGAAACACACACAACAATCACACAGGGAACCGCAAAAGAAAAACAATAAGGGGACGACAATTTGATTTTCTGGGGAGGGCTTTGGCGATTTTGCCTAGAAAAATTATTTGTTTTCATGAATATCTCACATCAACTTATTTATTTGCATTTACAACAAAAAATTTATTCTACAAACCAAAATCAAATTATCAATTTTGATGACAAGAAGGATTAGAATATTTATTTTCAGTGGTACCAAGATTACATTATTTATTTACAAAATCGCCCAGTACTACTAATTCCAGGACCACGATCTTGAGAAGGAAATGATAAGAAAAAACGTAATTTAGAAAGATGGGTCGAGGAGTGCTTACCGCTAAACTGCTGGCTAGCCCAAGGAGCCTAGTCTGCTGGTAAAACACTGTCGCACTACGGAATGAAAATCAACTCCCCGAAGGGTGCATAGAGAATTTGTCAAATCCGCATTGTAGCTCTGTCAATGTGCTCAATATCTTGATGGAAGTTAACACCGTCAGCGCTGTCATAGGCATCGGCGTTACACTGTCCCATATTTGCACGACATATCAATTTGTTTTCCATACACGAATGTCCTCCAAGGTATTCATCACGTACAATGTACGCATAAAAACTGTGCTTTTTACCCAATTTACGTCATTTATTTTATGAAATCTGCGTGAATTCCAGTGGCGGATCCAGCCTTTTAAAAAATAGGAGTTTCGATGGGGTTCCAGTCGATTTTTTCCCTTTTTGTCAATCTTTACCTGAATTCTGCATGACAAAGAAAAAAAATGGAGGTCTTACCCCTAGAACCCCCTTGATACGCCAATGAATTTGTACACGAAAGATCCATCATCGGATGGATACAAAATAACTGCAATTTTACTAGATATTATGTTAAAGAGATACAATAGCCAAGTGTGAATTCATGAAAAAGAATCGACGAACCGGATGCTAGTGGATTGTTTATCATGAATTCACACTTGGCCATTGCTTCCCTACTTAAACCATTTTTGAGACATTTATGTAATCAAGAGATCAAGGGATTATCTACTATCTAATTACCTCATTTTTATATTCGTAATATATGTCTTTATGATCGAAAGTTCACTCAATATCAAAGCAGAATTATATCGATAAAGTTGTTCTAAAAGTTTGATTTTAAAAGATAACTAATTTTCAGATTAACATCAATTGTGGTTATTGTATTTTTTAAAGTTGGTCGAAAGGGCATTAAATTAAGTAAAAAAATGTCGGTGAATAGTGTTGAGCATCTAAACCTTACCAAAGAAGAACGAAGAAGAGAGAAAATGTAAGTTTTGTCTGTCTAAAGAAATACTTTCTGCCAAAATATTTTTTAATATACTTTAGCCCCAGGGTAACATATGCACGAGTAAAGGGCAAGAGAGGGAATAGAGTAATTGTTGGTTACATTTGTTAATCGATTTACTTTACTGATTGGAAATAAAGCAAAAATAAAAAGGAAAGAAATATAATGTTTAATCGTTAAACTATAGAATCTTCATACCCCCCCCCCCCAAAAATGACTATTCACTTAGCTGTACATACTTAAAACGTCAATCCTATTACCTTTTGATTAAGTTCCATCATACAACAACTTTTTCAGTGGAAATTCATTAAAAAACTTTTTAAAGGTGCTTTGTTAATCAAATCTATACTACTAAAATAATAGACGTTTTTTGTTAGCCAGGTTGCTGCAGAAACAACAAATACTACGACTAAGCTGCATATATCCAATAACTAAATACCGAAGTTACTGTGGATTTTGATTCTGCATATGCGCATTTCGACATCGACAACTTATGTCTCTTCAGTGCAGATAAAATCTAAACGTTTGGAAGACCATCATGTCAAAGATGTTTAAATACTGATAGAGAACAAATTACAAAATAGGATCTAAAAAGAAAACCAAAATCAGCTAAGGACCGAGCTTTGCATGAGGGAGATACTCCTTAGTTTCAACATAATTTACAAAAATTAGATATTGTAAGGTTTTAAATAGAATCGTTGGGATTGTTTTGCCATTCGAAAATTTCATTGGCATATATGCAATTGTGCCTGCACTCAGCTAATTAACTTAATTAATTAATTACGGAATCGAGGTTTATGCCATCGGCCCGAAATTATACATTCGGGAACTCAACAGGAAGAAAAATACCGACACAGACAAAACTAGATGTTGCCGGAAACGACAGTTATCCCCGCACTCTCTGTTTGACACAGAAAACAGTTGTTATACACCCTGGGCATTAATTTTTTCATTATTGTTTAAATCTACCTATTGATAGTCATTATTGTTACTAAAAGAATTCTAGGATATATGATTGCTAAGTAGAATTCCAAAAAATAACTGGTCTTTGAGACTTTCAGGAAATTTACTAAGATTGGGATCAATATTTTTGAAATCCACATGTTGAAAATGTTTGCCATAAACTACACAAACAATTCAAGTACAGTGGCTAGGAAGAATTCCAAAAAATTAGTGGTCTTTGAGACTTTCAAGAAATTTACCAAAATTGGAATAAAATATTTTTGAAATCAAATGATGAAAATGTTTGTCCTAAATTAAATAAACAATTTAAGTATAGTTGCTAGGTAGAATTCCAAAAATAAGTGGTCTTTGAGACTTTCAGGAAATTTACCAAAACTGGAATCAAATATTTTTGAAATCCAATTGATGAAAATGTTTGTCCTAAACTACACAAGCATTTTAAATACAGTTCCTAGATAGAATTCCAAAAAATAAGTGGTCTTTGAGACTTTCAGGAAATTTACCAAAATTGGAACCGCCTTTCAGAATCTTAAGTTATCAGAATTTTGTATTTTACCAAACACTTGTCAGAATATAAGATAATATGCCAAAATCTAAAAAAAAAATGTGTCTTTGACATTTTCAGGAAATTTACCAATGTTGGAACCGGAACCAAAATTCGAAAAGCAAATCTATAGACTATATGCAACAATTCTGCATAAAGATTTAATAACTAAATCCCAAAATGTAGGAGGAGTTTGTATCACATGATACATTTGCCAAAATCCAAATCTTTCGGTCTTTGTTAAAGTTGACATCATGGGGCCTCTTGTTTGCACCAAGACCAATATCAAAATCCTAAAGCTTATTGCGCATCTACAAACTATATTTAACAATTCTACAACAAAATTAAATCCATAAATCCATAAATGTAGGAGGAGTTAGTGTCACATGCCACATGTGTAAAAATTGACATCATGGGCCTCTTGTTTGCACTAAGACAAATATTGAAAATCCGAAAGCTTATTGCGCATCTACAGACTATATGCAACAATTCTACAATTAAATTAGATCCCTAAATCCAAAAATGTAGAAGGAAATTGAGTCACAAGAAAAGTATGACCGACGGACAGACGGAGGGTATAACATTATCCCCGAACTTTCTTCAAAAGTGCGGGATAATAAACAAAATCATTTTATTAAAATCTGTTAGCCTTGCAGATGGGTGATGTACCATAGAAATGTTGAGAATGTCGAAGATAAAGATACAACAAGCAGTGATCAGTAGTAAAAAATCGGTCAGCCCAATCTTTAAGAATGTAACTGTTTGTTTTGTTTTTTGTCAAAGTTTTCAAACTTACAATTGCTTCTCTTGACCGTGAGGCTTATTCACAACAAGAATATTGGATCAGTAGACCAGACAGGTCAGTCTTTTTTATTTTGACCTTTTTGTACAATAAAAGATGAAAACATGCTCCTATGGCTAAACATGTAATATGGTTAATTGTTGAGACAAAATTTTGTACTAGATGTGGATGACATTTTCAAGGTATACATGTGTGTCATATCTGTTTTTTATTAGCATTTTGGATTAAATATACTATGTAGATAATGTTACATCAAGGATGAAGGACTAAAAAAATTTAAAAAAAAAGAAAATATAAAAGTCGATGAACGAAAAGTAAGAATTCGGCTTTCATGCACGAAACACAGTGAAATAATTATATAAGGGTATTAATCAATCACTGAAACCCTGAAAATGTAAATCACGATGCACGAAAATAACCT
Organism: Modiolus philippinarum; assembly: GCA_002080025.1. Classification (NCBI taxonomy): domain Eukaryota; kingdom Metazoa; phylum Mollusca; class Bivalvia; order Mytilida; family Modiolidae; genus Modiolus; species Modiolus philippinarum. The sequence continues at coordinate 114,837 of MJUU01015288.1, read as the reverse complement.
ATTACCACCTACAATGAACATATACACTGTCAGTCACAAATCACAGTGCATGCACAATGGACCAATTCAGAAATTGTACGGCATTCTAGGATTGTGATTTTTTACGACGTCGCTGATTGGTCAAGACATATTTTGCAAGTACGGACATTATGTACAACGTCGAGAAAGTGACATTGGAAATCAAATATTACGGAAATGCCAAAAAAGGCAAAAAAGTCTTCGGTTAGCCAATTTTTGTCAAATTTACACAAATGTAAAGTCGGTTCTCTTGAATTTTGTTTCTGATTAAGAATTTTCAATTTTTGTGAAGATTGATCAATTTTATTTTAACAGATTATTGTAAGATATATTTTCTTTTTAATTATATAATAAAACAAATACTGACTTTTGTATCGGTCGATATCGGTTTAAATAGACCCCAAAATATCAATTATACTGACTGACTCTCAACATCGGTTTAAATAGACGTCTACAAAAGACTGTGATTGTAAAATACAAGTATCACATGAACGTCAAACATTTTTCATAATTTAAAATACTATTAAAATAGTTCTCAATCATTTTTTTCAACCTTTTTTATTTTGCAAATGATTCCAGTAAATATAGGTTTGTCTAAAATTTCTTTTTTTTAATGAATACTTATAAATCATTGTACTAGCACATACATATATACAAAGCACACACATATAAAACATTCAAACAATGCATGAAATCAATAAGAGAAAAAAGAAAAACATAATGAATTGTTGATTACTAATTGTTGATTGTTGATAAGACATGCATAATAGTTGAGACCAAAGAAAGGGCTAAGCCAAAGTTGCAAAAATAAACAAAAAACTAAAACTAAACTTGATCAAAAGAAGGCCATTTAGATAGTCAAAGGAAGATACAGGTATGAGAATATGAACTCAAAAGAGTAGCAGAATAAATATCAAAACTAAACATATCTTAATACTATAAGTATAAATATATCCTAATCTTCAAAAATTTGGGACCAGGGGCTCCAGCAAGAATGGTACCTTTCAAGTTCAAAATATATATTTTTCAAGCATCATGTTTTCCTTTAGAAAAATTTTATACCTATTATGTTCACATCCTCTTCTCTTACTTTGGTTTTATAGATATAAAATTTTGTTATCATAAAAATTTTGTTTCTAACTAGGTTTAGGTCGGAAAGTATCGAAAAGCCAAATATTACAACTTCTAAATTCAGTGGCAATTCGATTAATGTTTTTTGAAAGATCCACCTGTTAAGTTTTTGCCACAGATCAGAAATTTTGTGGCAACCCCAAAACAGATGTTCAATTGTTTCTGGTACTTCATTACAGAAACCACACATTTCAGAGTTTTTAAGTTTTATTTTGTACAATAACTCATTTGTCCCCAAAATTCTGTGTATGATTCTGTATTGGAGCCATCAGAGTTTTTTATTTTTTGAGTATTTAAAACAGTGTCTATGAATCATCTTCCAATCAATATCTCTTTTGTTTAAAATAAACACCTCCCACTTCTGTTCTGCTGAAATATTTATTTTACTTCGGTTCAGCACATTATACATATATTTGAACCCTTTTTTGATATAAAAAATACATTAAGGCCAAAAGTTACTAATGGTTGTGCTATTTTCTCGCACACATTGATATTTATAAGTTTAATCCATCCTTTCACACTATGGACAATGCCATAAAATTGTAAAAACATAGGTCTGAAATTATAAATACTTTGAAACTCTTGAAAAGATAATAAATTTCCTTGACTATCTACAAGATCATTAATAGTCCATATTCCACGTTCAGCCCAATTCTTATAAAATACACTAGAATCGCCGACTTTTATTTTTTCATTATTCCATAAAGGACTACACAAAATATCTGCTGAATTTCTTGGCTTCAACAGATTTTTTAAATTACTCCAGGACCTAAAAACTTCTCCCCAAAAATTATTTTTTGGGGTACTGTTTGGTCAAACATATGCAAATACAGACAGATCTATATTTTCATTGAGTTTCAGTATTTCAACCCAACCAGAATCAGAGGTAAACAGTCGGCTGATCCAGGTTAGTTTAAGCCCCTGAATAAAAGCTTTCAAATTAATCATTTTTAATCCACCCAAACCATAGTCTTGGATGATGACATCTTTTTTTACCTTATCTGGTTTACCATCCCAGACAAATGAAAACAGTTTACACGTTAACTGTCGCAACATATTTTCATCTGGTTCTGGGATGGCTAAAAATAGACGGTTAAGTTTTGAGATGATCAGAGTTTTAATAATAGTAATCCTCCCAAAAGGAGTAAGTATCTGCTTTGACCATCTTTTTAGAGTAATTTCTATTTCATAAAATTTCGGTTTATAATTCAAGGACGGTATTCTATCTAAATCTACAGAAAAAAAGTATTTCTAATAGTTTAAAAGTACTGGAGCCCCATTGCAATCCCCACTTTACACATATCTTATCCTGACTATGTTTTTGCTTCCAATCCAAATGACACTTGTCTTTTCCAAGTTAATCTTAAGTCCCGAGATTTCAGCGTAAAACTGAAGAATACGAAGAGAGGCATCTAGTGAGGCAGGAGATCCATAAAAAATCAATGAAATGTCATCAGCATATTGAGATAGGCAAAATTCTGCATCATCAATTGTTATACCCTTTATCTCCTCATTCCTTTTGACCAAAATGCCTAAAATTTTAGCACACAGTAGAAAGATGTAAGGGGATAAAGGGTCCCCTTGTCTACAACCCTTTTGCACACTGAAAAAATCTGAAAGAAACCAATTTTGAGTAACAGCTTTTTCAAAATCTATAAGTAATAGCAGTCCTGGAATATCATTTTCTTCTGTATAATGAAAAATATCATAAATTAAACGGCAATTTTCACCAATATATCTTCCCGGGATAAATCCTGTTTGATCGGTACTAACAAGATATTATAAAACAGACTTTAATATTTCTGCTATACAACTGGATGCCAATTTATATATTGAATTTAATAGTGTTATTGGTCGCCAATTTTTAAGATACTGTTTCGACTTGCCCTCTTTATGAATACATGTGATCACTCCCTGTCTCTGTGTTACTGACATTTGTCCACTCTGATATCCATAATTAATAGACCTTAATACAAACTTTCCAATATCAATCCAGAAGAATTTTATTGTTTTTCATACTTTTCAAAGCTGAAGTTAATTCAGTTAACGTTATTTCTCCCTCTAATGAGGATTTTTGATCTAATTTAGGAATATCAGGATATGGAATTTCTGTATTAAGGTCAACCTTTTTTTATACAATCCTGTTTAGTGTATAAATTTTCATAAAATAATTTAGTCTGATTCAAAATTTCTGTTTGGTCATTTATTACCACATTCTGATCAGTCATGAGTTTATGAATAGTTTTAGAAACAAAATTTTTTGTTTCCAAGTTACAAAAAAGTTGGTAGGCCTCTCTCCTTCAATCTACTGAGTACGTGATCTGATATATTGACCTCTTACCTTGCTTTGTCTAAGTATACGTAATTCTGTCTTTTTCTCCTCTATTTCAATTAGGTTGTGGTCTGATTGTGCACTTTCTTCCAGTTTACGAATTTTATATATCAAATCATTTTCTAATTTCACCCTATTCCTTTTTTTAAAAATTGAATATGATATGGTTTTACCCCTAATTTCTGTAAGCAGGATTTCCAAGAAAAGTTGATAATTAATTATAAACTGAATATCAAGATTATCAATGTTTTTTTACTTCATCTTGACCATATACAAGAGCTGAATATTGTTCCTTTATCTTATTTATAAGTTTCTTGATTATTTTCACATATTCAAGATCATGAAGAAGGGAGTTATTGAACTTCCATATGCCTTTACCTTTAATAAAATCATTTATCTCAAGTGAGCATACCACAGGTGAATGATCAGACCTGTAACTATTTTCTATTGAAACATCACATATATTATGAAAAAAATTTTCAGATATCAGAAAGAAATCCAGTCTAGACTGTTTAAATGGGTTTCGTTTCCGCCAGGTAAACCACCTAAGATCAGGATTTATCTCTCTAAATGGATCGACTAAGTCATAATATTCCATCATATCTAATAATTTTTTACGAGATTTAGGGTTATTTATATTGATATAGTTTTTGTGTGTCAAGTTGAAAATCCTAAATAAGATTAAAATCTACACGCAACAAACATGACTGGTTGTCAAAGTTTTCAATAATATCAGCAACTTTATTATAAAAACAAGGAGTGTCGACATTTGGGCCATAAATATCGATTAGTGTTATTCTATTATTTTCAATATTTAATTCCAAACCCTGAAGATTGCCATCCTCATCTTTTTTCATACGATGAATTTTGAATTCACACCAAGTTGTTTTTGAAAAGGATTGCAACTCCTTTTTGATTGGAAGCATATGAATTGAAAAAGCATTCTCCTCTCCATTGATTCTTAATGGCTACCTTTTCATGTTCTACAAAATGTGTGTCCTGAAGACAAAAATATTACAATCTTTTGTATTAAGATAATTTAAAACATCCCTCCTCTTCACCTTGACAATTATATGACAATACTTTAATACATTGGCCTCTCATGGTATATGGTAATTCAAGTCATTGAGAAAAAAAATATAAAATAATTGAAAATATATGTAAATTAAAACAAATTTTAAAAAGAGAACATAAGTTGTCGAAGAGAACAAACAGAAACAGTTGTCGAATAAAAAGAGAACATAAGTTGTCGAAATGCGCATATGCAGAATCAAAGTTGTCGAAGAGAACAAACAGAAACAGTTGTCGAATAAAAAGAGAACATAAGTTGTCGAAATGCGCATATGCAGAATCAAAATTCACAGTAACTTCGGTATTAAGTTACAATATATAAAGTTTACCTCTGAAATCTCGGAACACCTTTCCTCCTTACTCTGTGTGCATTCTTTTATGAATCTCATTTCTAAACAAAGTCACAAATACATGTAAATGATGTACAATGAATATAAAGGGAAATAAATAAATGCAAAAAAATCTAAAAAAACATTATAGAAAATAAAATGTTGTCTATATCATGGAGATAATCACTTTTGTTCAGTGGAGTCCAGTTACAAAATTTTCATGATTTCATGATCAAAGGGAATTAACTCTAGAGGATTTTCTGCACAATATTTATAAGAACTTGTTAAATATAGATTTCCCTTATGTAATTGCTTTAAAAAATAAACAAAGAAAAACATAGTTTATGATCTAAGGGAATTAACTCTAAGGATTTTCTGCACAATAAACTTGAAAGGAACTTGTTTAATATAGATTACTATATTTATTTCCCTTTGTAATTACTTAAAAAAAAAGAAACAAACGTTTAACTATAATGATAATTTTGTATTTATGACAAAGGTGAAAAGATCACACATGGTGCACAAAATATACAATCACTGTCCAATTGTGTTTGGCATCCTCATCTGACCCAGTCATATTTGACACACATGAATTTCATAACACAAAGATGAAGTATATTTCATTTATCCAAACTAAATTTGTAATGTGCAAGTTACAACATAATATTACTCAATGTACAATTAAACAGATATGTATTACAATCATTCTCTGTTGAAATGAAAATTATTTGTCTTTAAATGAAAACAAAGAAAAATATACTCAATATATTAACTCCATCATTCAACTGCAGGCCCTTTAAATATGTGTATATATGCCCTGATTTCATTTGTGAATTACCCGGTATAATTAAAACATTATAATTTTGATAGTCAATAAAAGATGGGAATATTCAGAACTTAGAGAAACTAGAGAATATGTCTATAAGACACAGATGCCCCGCCGAAAAATTTATTGCAATCGATAACCTGAGCCAATCAGGAATAAGAATTAGTATATATGGTCATTGAATTGTGATGGAATCATCAAGAAGTATTGTTACAGATGATTATTCAATAAATACTTGTTTAGTAATTGACATTAACAAATATTATCCAACAAAAGTCGCTGAAGCATAAAATATTGGTCAAGTTGTAACATTATCCATGAATTATGTAGTACTCAATATGTTGAGAAATTTGATCAAACACCTAGTTGTTAATAAATGGGTCTAATGCAAAAGTTTAATGAAGTCATTCAAGCATTAAATGTAGGTCAAAGTCAACGAATGTTTAAGAATTGTGTAGTTCTCACTAAGATGAGTCACTTCATGCAACATCATAATGATATATTGTTCAGTTGTTTAGAAATATACTTAGAAACACTCCATTTACTCCATATCCTTTTATTCACCATTAAAAACACAAAATTTACCGAAAGTCACTCAAGCATAAAATGTAGGTCAAAGACACTTAATTAACCTTGATTGTGGTAGTACCCATCAAGATGATGTATTTGATGCAACACCATTGTGATAGCATGTTCAGTTGTTAAGAAATGGACTTAAATGCAAAATTCAACAAAAGTCACTCAAGCGTAAAATATAGGTCAAAGCCATTTAATTCTTGATGATTTGGGTAGTACTCATCAAGGTGATTAATTTAATGAGACATCATTGTGGTATGATGTCTAGTTGATGAGAAATGGACCTAAACGCAAAATTTAACAAAAGTCACATAAGCATAAAATATAGGTTAAAGCCACATAATTCTTGATGATTTGGGTAGTACTCATCAAGGTGATTATTTTGATGAGACATCATTGTGGTATGATTTGTAGTTCCTGAAAAAAAGACCTAAACGCAAAATTTAACAAAAGTCACTAAAGCGTAAAATGTAGGTCATGGATCCCTAATTGTTAGTGAATCGGATAGTACTAATCATGGTACATGTATTGATGTAATATTATTAAAATATTACAAGAGGTTACCAAAATATGGGCCTTAACGCAAAACTAAACATCGGGACGTACAGGACGTACGGACGGACGGACAAGGGTAAATCTATATGCCCCTTCCACTTCATGGCGGGCCATAAACATTTATTATGAAGACGACAGTATGATTCACACATAATTGCTTAATCATGAAGTACAACTTGTTTATAATTAATACTAGTACAAAAGAATAACAAGTTGTGTACTATACTCATGTAAACCTAGTGAATTAAATCCTGTTTTTTTCTGTCAATCAAAGATATACTAAATTTATCAGTTACCAAAGTTATAAGGTCCAGGTAAAGGCGATGTTCCAGACATTTTGAAAAGGGGTGTACCAATACCAGAAATATAGAAAATATTTATTGATGAGCTGAGCTAGGTGCAAACATTTTTTTATTGAGGTAAAATCGGAAATATATAGAAACTTCATTATAAAAACACAACTAAGCAGAAAAAAACTATATAGAAGAAGGAGTGGCAGGAAAAGCGACGCATGATAAATTACGGGAACTTAGATAAGAATAATAGCATTTATAATTACAAAAGCACCATTGCCCAGAACAAAAAAAAATCTATTTTTTCTGAGAAAGGTTACACAGCATGCATTACCATATATGAGATATTTTTAAAAAATTTTTTTTAGCTTTACATCTGCTACTTTTTATTTGTCTAGAATAAATAAGGAAGCAAATAGTAAAATAAATGCATATGAAAATTCATGTTGTATATTACAAACCCAAACTTTATATATATATATATATATATATGCAAGCAAAGCTAAGCAAAGCAAAAAAGCATTAAAGTAATGCAGCAAATCAAAATCAGCAAAAAATATCATCTTTGAATGCCTACATCAAGGACAAATAGCCTGTTATAAATAGAAAGTAGATAATTAAATATATACTATTAGTATTTTTTTTGCGAGAATGGAATTCTCTGTTTGTATTGCATCGAGTGCGACAGCACGAGATGCAATGCGAGCTGAGAAATCCATCCCAGCAAAACAAATTACTGATAGTATTTTTATCGCTAATTCTGTTATTGAAAAATACCGGATATACGTTTCCTTTTCCAATTATATATATATATTTTTAGTTGTACATATTATTTTTGGTTGAATATAGCGCTTTCTTTCTTGGAATTATTTTTGTCACGAAACGTCACGCGACGTCATATTAATACGCTGTTGCTAACGTCCCTTAGAGATTCATATCAGCGCAGTGCAGTGATAATAGAATTATCGTCGCTCGGAAACAATTGAAAATTGCGCAAATTAGCGATAATGTACATTATAACAAGAGAATAATCAATTTATTATACAGACATGTTTTTATTTAATTAATATCAAAATGTTATTTCTACCAGCTATGTACATGTACATGTAACCAACATATGAGGACAGAAAATTTGTGACTAAAATTTCTTTATTTCTCCATCCACGGGTTTCTACTAGTGATTATAAAAAAAGGTCGGAATTTTGTGCAAATTTCTCTTCATTACTCCAACAAGCATGTTTTTGTAGTTCTTAATGTAACTTAAGTGTGTTTCAATAAAGGATCGAAATTAATAGAACATTTCCTCGTATTTATATTTTTTTTTTCATCTAGTTGTACTTGAGAGATATAGAAATTACAATATGACCGGCGTCTACAATATGCATTACTGAAGTCGGTATAACACACCCACTACGGTAAGACCATTTGATTTTCATGGGTGGGGATGGATTTGTTTAGAAAAAAAATTAGTAGCACCGATCTATGCCAATAAAAAAATCCTTTACACCAGCACATGGCTTAAAAATTATCTTGCTCTCACACAGTTCATCAGAAAAAACTTCCTCAACAAATAACAAAATTTCTTAGCAGGCGGACAAAAACGTTTTCCGACTCTGTTGAAGATCCCAGCCCCCCCCCNGTATCACAACACTTGATTCGAAAAATTCCTTCGCTCAATCGGATCATCCTGTTACATTGAAATGTAGGAAATATAGTTTCCTCGGGACGTTTATAATCTTTAAATTGGAGAAAACAATAGAGGGGATACCGTGGATTTTTCAAATAAAGAATCCACAGTTAATACAATAGAATGATGACACAACAATGGTTAAATAATTGCTCATCACAGACTCTTTAAACCTGTTAGCACATCTGTTAGTGAAAAAGAACGGAGTTCATTAATTAGCCACATAAAGGCTAACATTCCAACCATTTTATATTGATAATAATACTTACGTAACTGGAAAAATATATTTGGATATGTTCCTCAGCAAAGTATTCACATTGCTGATTGAGTGCTATAAATAAAACAAAAGCACCCGGGTATGACCACTCCCTCCACTCGTGCTTACATACGTGGCCCTGGTAGTCTTATTTCTCAGCGAAAAGTGTTAATATGTTCACATGTTCATATTTTTCTCTGTTGAAAGTTTGATATCTTTGTTAATTTTTTGAAGTCAAATATATCTTTATCAACGCTGACAGGGCCAAGGCCTTGATCAAAGCAAATATTACTTCCGCGAACAAAAAAGCGAATTTTCCTAAGAGTACCCCGGGAAGTAACACGGGAAGGAGAAACCTTCAGGAAAATCCAGTAGTAGAGGTGAAAAATAACCGTGCACAAGTAATCTTCATCGAGCACGAGATCGAAAGGAAAAGATGTTTCTAGTGTAGAAACAGTCGACAGTTCAGAGAACTTACGGTCAGAATTAGACGCGATGAAAAATTCTGTCAGTTACATAACAAACCAGATGTCTCGGTTTACAGATCAGTTTTTACCGATTTTTCAAAATATTCAAATGTTGCTCTCTGCTGATGGCACTCTTTGCGGCCGAAATGATAGCAATAGAGACAGCGCCACTTCGGGTGGGCCAAGTTCTCATGACAATCAGAATGCCACTGGAGGTGAGCAAGACAATAGTGTTCGTGCCAGTGCTCACAATAGCGACAGAACTGACGGCGATGATGCAATTTCACATTCAACCAACTAGAGATGAGATAGGGCTATTGATATGGATTCCGAGGATTCTTTTTCATTATTCCCTAATATATGTAAAAAAGCAAATACTAGATTTAAAAAAATATCTTTTTTGAAAAGGAACCTGTGATAGACGAAGTAGAATATCAAGATTCAAACAAGATGACAAATTGGGTAATATTTTTGGTGAAGGCGAAAAAACAAAACCAGATAAATCGGATCAGGGTATTATTCTAGATCAATCTCAGATAAACATTCTAAATCAGAGCTGGCGTAGTAAAAAATCTCTTTGTGGTTGTCTACGCATAGGCAGGACTACAAAACTAATTTTCCATTAAACAGTCATTTGCGTACCTAAGATAGATAAAATTACGTTTACGGTAAATCGAACGAATTGTTTTCTTACCAAGAGAAAGACATGGCTTTCAAGGGCAAAGCTTCAGCAACAATTTGTATAGTTATTACCGCATATACGCAACAAGCTCTAAATACGTTAATGAAGAAATTTACTTGTCCTGAGCCAAATTTAGATTCAGGCTTTCAGAACGTAAAAGATATATTCGCAATGTTAGTTAAGTGTATGGATCAAGTTGAACATGGGCATTTCATCACTTAATCAAGAGGAGAGGTGGAAGGATTGACATAGGTCTGGAAAAATATTTCGGATTTCAGTGAAAAGTTTACTGGCATGAAATTGTAAGGTCATAAAGTTTTGGGTAAAGAGTTCAAAGAGAAACTTGTAGAGCGCCCAGAAACTAAGAAACGAATAAAAGATTTGTTCAGGAATACGTTCCTAAAGAACCTACTCCAAGTACAACAGTTGAGTTCTATTGTTCTAAAAAGTTAGGACAAGAATGGTACCATGGTACCAAATTTGCAAAAACTCATTTTTCAAAGTTTAAAATTCCAAAAGTGAATGATAATCAATCTGACAAAAAAGATTCAAAGAACAATTTCAAAAATGGTCGACTACCATTTTATTTGTGACAAACACAAAGCATTTCAGGGAATTTGCTTGAAAAATCTGTCGCTTTTGACTCCCTGCAATGGGTATTTGCTAAATGACTTACCAAATTTTAACCTTTCACTACGATGCTTGTAAAACCGAAGGATTAACTCCTTCCATCGTAGTTTTGTCCTAAGCTATATTTGATATTACTGATTATTCGGATTTCGTTTGGTTTTATGCATTTTAAACATTTTTTGAAATTATGGATTTCCTTTGTTTGGGTTCTAGTGCTGCTGTTTGGGAATAAATTTCCGAAATGGCCATACAGCTCATTAAAATTATTGCAGTTTGAGTAAACATGTTTTATGGTCTCATGTTCATTTACTCCATATCCTTTCGTAAAATATTTAATACAGGAGTTTGTCTTTTATTGCAGTGTGGAGTTGGTAAAACAATTCCCCGTGGTAGAGATGTATGCTCTTTATTTTTCTTAGATATGGTGTACTTGTACATGAGATACTTTGTGTACACTTTGTTCAATTACTACTATCTAAATTTATGTAAATTCTAAAACCGAAGGATTAACTCCCTCCATCGTAGTTTTGTCCTAAGCTATATTTTATATTACTGATTATTCGGACTTCGTCATGTGTACACTTTGTTCAATTACTACTATCTAAATGTATGTAAATTCTAAAACTGAAGGATTAACTCCCTCCATCGTAGTTTTGCCCTAAGCTATATTTGATATTACTGATTATTCGGATTTCGTTTGGTTTTATGCATTTTAAACATTTTTTGAAATTATGGATTTCCTTTGTTTGGGTTCTAGTGCTGCTGATGAGGAATAAATTTCCGAAATGGCCATACAGCTCATTAAAATTATTGCAGTTTGAGTAAACATACGTTTTATGGTCTCATGTTCATTTACTCCATATCCTTTCGTAAAATAATAAAAACAACGTCATCTGAGCGCTTTACGTACAGTCATTCGGTAAAATTAAACAAATATATATCACGTTTGGTTTTGGTCTCAAGTTGCAAATTCCCTCGCCCATTTGGCTTCGGAAATATAAAGTTCGACTGTTTTTTTTTCTCGCAAACCCCCTCCCAAAAAAGATATCATGAAGGAAAGAATAAGGAGTAAATGCACACGATACACAGTTTCTACAAGAACATTGTAAGAAACAGGCAAAGGTATAACGCTTTATCGTTGTTCTTCATCGGGAAGTCACCATGAGACCTTCCACAATGAGCTTTCCTCATACCTCAAAGTAATTTCAAGACGGCCCCTAGCACCGGTTTGTCAAACAACGCTACATCCATATCTTTGCTGTTCACGGATGCGGGATTGTCAACAAACATTAATTAAACTGGCAAAGTACTTTTACAATCACTGTCATCCGTAACTAGTGTCTTAAGCTAGCTAAATTACAAAATTACCGAACAGAGTGGTCAAGAGACGAAGTCCATGAGACAAAAAGACAAATCGGGTGGAAACCACTTGAAAAATTGTCGACCGCAATGGTCCTGACTTGGTACAGGCATTTTAAAGGAAATAGTTGGTTAAACTGGTTTTATGGCTAGACAAACCTCCCCTTCCATCGAGGAAGTGTGCGGTAGCAACTCAACAGCAATTATCATTGAAATGTCGTAGACAGTTAAAAGAAATGATCATCCCGGTATTAAGTAAAGAAAGAATCAAGAGTTCGAATTGGAACTTCAAATCTTTCCACGAGGCACTGATCACATAAAACATAGTCTTTCGATTTGGTGTTATTTTTAAGAATGAAAATGTCCTGTTTATGATGTTTTTTTTTGNCGTAAATGGTGAATAAAAGGATATGGAGTAAATGCACATGAGACAAAGTCTCTACAAATACATGGTAAAAAACAAGCAAAGGAACAACGCCTTCATCGTTGTTCTTCATCTTGAAGTCACCATGAGGCCTTCAACAATGAGCTTTGCTCATACCTCATAGTTAGTTCAAAACGGCCCCTAGCACCGGTTTAAGCGGAATTCTTTGCTAATTGTCGAGCAACACATCAACAAACAGAAGGCATTTCTAAGATTGAAGAATATAGCGCTTGAGGAAGAAAACTTAGGATAAGCCTAACATCTACATATCGTATATCATTGGATTATTACATTTTTGTCTCCCAAAAGCGTTGTCTCTTTGAACTATGAGCCTTAGTCCAAAAAATCAATTTCACTTGATTTGTTGTATTTTATAACAAAAAAAAATTTGGTCTTTTTTCATTAACACAATGACATTAATAAATGAATATACATTTCAACAATTAAATTTAAAGCAGAAAATGTGTAGTTATTTCAATTTTTCGATCTGTTCATGTCATGGTTTAATTGAGAGAGGTCCTCGTTTAATTGTGCGTTGTCCTGTTTTATGGGGCGATTTTCCCGGTGCTATGGAGAGACATGAAACTTTGAAATTCACATTTGGACCGAATAAGCACCCATAGAAAATGAAGCATCATGTGCAACATTTGTCGATGTATAGCGTTCTTATTCGTAAGATTCAAAGAGTTATTATTATTGATTAATTCGGAACGAAACGACTGTTAAAAGTAGGAAATTTTAATAATAAATAATATATGGTCAAGGGGCCTAATCTGCTCGTAAAAAATTGTGGGTACGTAAAAAATTATTGGCTGAAAAGGAATGTTCCATATAAAAATCGATTTCATTTTCTGAATCAATCAAACCAAAAAATATAACTATGCGCATTCTACGGACAAATTTATTTCTAAATGAACTTACCATACAAGAGTTTTCATTTCCATAATTAAAGCTACAAACCTGCACAAATGTGACATTAGCCAATTTAAAAGCTGAAGACGACTACATAATTCTCTTCTGTAGAAAGGTACAGCTATTGGAGGGAATAAGAATACATGTAATCCTCTTTTGTTTACCAAATATAAATTTAAGCAGTTTAAATGGAGTTAAAATGGATATATATCAGAAAACAAATGGAATAAGCACATATATTTGGGTGATTTCAAGAGTACGACAGATTAAAGGGGTGATTTCCATTCATATATTAAAGCATGAAATCTAGGTTCTCTCTTAGGAGGAAGTGGTTTAAAAATATTCCAAGCCAAATTTCGATTTTCAAAAAGTTTAAAATTTATCGAGCATGCTAAAATCGAAATTTTACCATCGAGAGCGAAGCACGACCTATCTGAATGAGACATTTTTCTCCCAATAAATTTCTATAAATACTCCAGAAAATGAAGCATCATGTGCAACATTTGTCGGTGTATCGCGTTCTTATTCGTAAGATTAAAGAGTTATTATTATTGATTAATTCGGAACGAAACGACTGTTAAAACTAGGAAACTTTAATAATAAATAATACATGGTCTGGGGGCCTAATTCGCTCGTAAAAAAATGTGGGTGAATTCGCGGATACGTAAAAAAATATTGGCTGAAAAGGAATGTTCCATATAAAAATTTGATTTTATTTTCTTAATCAATCAAACCAAAAAATATAACTATGCGCTTTTAACGGACAAATTTATTTCTAAATGAACTGACCATACCAGAGTTTTCACGTTCCAATGATTGAAGCTAGAAACCTGCACAAATGTGACATTGGCCAATTTAAAAGCTGAAGACGACTACATAATTCTCTTCTGTAGAAAGGTACAGCTATTGGAGGGAATAAGAATACATGTAATCCTCTTTTGTTTACCAAATATAAATTTAAGCAGTTTAAATGGAGTCAAAATCGATATATATCAGAAAACAAATGGAATAAGCACATATTTTTGGGTGATTTCAAGAGTACGACATATTAAAGGGGTGATTCCCTTTCATATATTAAAGCATGAAATCTGGTTAATTACAATTAGATTCTCTTTCAGGAAGAAGTGGTTTATAAATATTTCAAGCTTCACAAGAGATAGTCAGATTTCGATTTTCAAAAAGTTTAAAATTTTGCGAGCATGCTTAAATCTAAATTTTACCATCGAGAGCGAAGCACGACCTATCTGAATAAGACTTTTTTCTCCCAATAAACATCTTTCAATACTCCATAAATACAAAAAGGCGAGAAATGTGTCAGATGTTTAATAAATGCCCGTTGTTTAAATGTTCGCGTGCACATTTAACCAACGGCTGAGAAAGGGAGGACATATTTTATCCACTGAGGATACTTAAGTTTCTATCGGTTAGTCGGGGAAAAGTATAAATGTCTGTTCTTCCGTCCAAAAATTTAAAAAATGCACCATTTAAAGATATAAATTAATAATTGTAATTTTTCTAGATATTATTATTTTTGAAGGTCTTTCACTGTAATATTTTCATTCGTTTGGTCCGCTGCAACTCCTGTGAAATCTACAGGACATGTCATTTCAATTCTTTGCGTGATATATAGATTCCACAACAGTATCGAGTGAGATACGACTTTTTCAACTTGAAACATGAGATAGATAAATTTTCTAATTTAAATATACGCGAAAATTGTACTACACAAAGTTGAGAAACGTCGTATCTCATCAGATACAATTGAGGAATTCGTTTCTCTAATGACCTGCCGGCAATACTTGACATAAACATGTCCCTGTCTGCTAAAATCTCAGAAAAAGAGGTGCATAGCTTTTCCCCGTCCACAGGGCCTTGCTCCCGGCCTAGAAAAAAAATGTTTACTATCAAATATGAATCTCGGAGAAAAAAACCCACAACGGAAATCCTATGCCTGATACCCCGCTCGCTTCGTTTTCAATTCCCTCAATAAAATAATCCAAACCTTATAATTCTGCCTTTTACATTCTCTTAGCGAATGATTTTCTAAACAGAAAACCCATTTTATATCGCAGGAAAGCTCCTATTTATTCCTATACCTCGATTCGTTTACTCGTATTTGACATTTATCTCAGTTCATGGCACTGAATGTGAAACTACCATGACCTTCACATTCTAAATTTATATCATTCACGTGGGATTCTCTGGACTTTTCATTCAGATATATCGAATGTAGTATCCTGCACTAACGCGCCTTTTGTATTTATCGCCGACTGAATGAAAAGTCCCGAGAATCCCGTGTGAATGATTTAGATTTAGAATGTGAAGGAGCAAGTCCCTGTGCCCCGTCAGACTACCATCCCTACCGCACAGTTTCCTCCATATCGGATTTACCAAGCACACTTGCAAGGTCGCGCCATTCTTTTAACACTGACGCGACAACTTTTTGCGTCAGACATATAGAACTAGGTAGTGTTTCTGTGGTATTTCAGAGACAAATACTTGCAATGTAAATTTATCGAGAACTGAGTCAAGAAACGAACAATCATTCGAAGCACCAAGAAACAAGTCCACAACATGAGTACGGGACATTACAGAAAAATGAAGACACACACAGAAGAACAACACGGACCTAATAAAGACCATGGAAGAGATCAGGCACACCGTTAGAGTAAGCATTTCCTGCTTCTTATAAGACACCCGCCGTGTTGGACATGTCACCTCTGGGCGTTAAGTCAAATCCGGTAGAGGAAAAAAACTTTAGCCGTAAAAGGAAATATATGTTGTCATCAGGGAAACATATATCCCATAGCGGTCCACAAGATCGGGATTTCAACCGTAAAACATCTGTAGTGATGACTTCGAGTTATGGGTAACTAACCGTTGCTGAAGGAGCCTATTCGTAAGGAACCTGGAATTATCAAGGTAGTCATTTCAATGTTGGATAAAATTTAATATCGGTATGGGACCTTTTAAGTCAGGGCCGCATATCGGTCTATTTTCAGTAAGGGGGTACCTTTTTGCGTTAGATTTTTGTTAGCTGAACTCGGGGAACTGTAAAAGAAAGATGGTGAAGTGTAAGGGCAAAATGTTTGTTAGGTCATGTAAGGTTGGCATTTTTTGAGTTGTTGACCTTCAGTGCTCTGCACTCCTAATCGGCATGTCATAAAGACCTAGGACCTTCACCAGTGAACTTAGGTGACATTTTTGACGTTATTAAATTGTCAAACTCAACATTTAGAAATTATCAGAGAAGGATTAACGAAACAAAAAAGAGGGAGGCAAAAATTCTTAATTATGATGTGCAAAAAGATGGCAACAAAGATGTAAACACAAATGGACACAACATGACAAAGACTAAAAAATGGAACGTAACTAAACTAAAGCGCTAACAGTGTGAGCTCCACAAAACTGGATGTATCTTAGGTCCTCTCAAGAGCTACATTCATAATAAATCCATCTCTGTAGTGAATGCAATATTATGAACGAAGTCCATTCTACAGCAGTGATGTGTATCCTTGTATGAGTTGACTAGTGTTGTTGATTCAAGACGGCCCCTAGCACCGGTTTGAGCTAAATATCAAACAACGCTACAGCCATATCTTTGCTGTTCATGGATGCGGGATTGTCAACAAACATTAATTAAACTGACAAAGTACTTTTACAATCACTGTCATCCGTAACTAGTGTCTTAAGCTAGCTAAATTACAAAATTACCGAACAGAGTGGTCAAGAACAAAAAGACAAATCAGGTGGAAACCACCGCCAAAATGTCCACCGAAATGGTCCTGACTTTCTTCATGCATTTCAAAAGAAATAGTTGGTTAAGCCGGTTTTATGGCTAGACAAACCTCCCCTTCCATTTAGGAAATGTGCGGTAGCAACTAAACAGCAATTATCATTGAAATGTCGTAGACAGTTAAAAGAAATGATCATCCCGGTATTAAGTAAAAAAAGAATCAGAGTTCGGATTGGAACTTCAAGGGACTGATCACAGTAAACATAGACGTCCTTCGATTTGGTGTTATTTTTCGAGAGAGAAAATGTCCTTTTTTTTGGGGGGGGG
>MJUU01015288.1:17759-82397 GCA_002080025.1 Modiolus philippinarum | reverse complement strand
TTTTTTTTTTTTTTTTTTTTTTTCCGCCTTTTTTGTTTCTGGTGTTGCCATTGTCCTTGGATTGTTCGCTTTTGGATTGACGGTTTGGTTCTCACTGACTTGAGACAAGACTTATAGCTCTATAATTATCGGGATCAGTTGGACTACCTTTATTTTTATAGATCGGCCTTACAACACCGATTGTCCAGGCGTTTGGTACAACACCATTATCTAATATTTTATTAAACAATTTAACATAGATTTGTTTAAAGTGAAAATATGTACATTTGATATATTCATTCAAAATATTGTTGATGCCACTAGCCTTATTGTTTTTTAGTTCCTTTACTGCAAGCTTGACTTCATCCTCTGTGATTTCATCATTGAGGATGGAGTCAAACTCGCTGTCACGAACATTACCCAGAATATTATCCAAGTCTATATTATTATCATTTTCATCCTGATCACTTTTGTTCAGCTCTTTGAAGTAATTATACAGCTGATCAAGTGTAATTTTATTGTCTTTTTTCGAAACCGAATTTTTATTTTGAATGTTCCAAAACTTTTTTTGATTTGATTTTGAAGTTTTTCGAATATCATTTTCAAGTTTCATTTAGAATTTCTTATAGTTAGAATTCATAACATTTTTATATTCTTTACTAGATGTTTTCATTCTTTGTTTTTGAGGAAGCTATATCTATTCTTTGCTCTATGAAACTTTTTTCGCTTAATATCACATTCGTGATAAAACCATGGTCTACTATCTTTCTGACGTTTATTTAAATATAATTTATTATGTCCAAAAACTTGTTTAGAGCAAGTTTCAAAAGTGTCACTAATAATTTTAGCGACATTATCTATATTTAAATTTAAAACATTAACGTCGTTTACATCTAATAATTCACTAAGGTCAAGGAGACATTGTTCATTCATATGGGCAACAACAGACTCGACAAACCGGTTCTTTTCGTTTTCCATCGTACTCGATTACTGCTACCTAAGATAGATCGATTTGTAGTATCTGTAATTACTCTACCATGAAGCAAGATGTGAATTCTGTTGTGAATATCGAAAAATAAAGGATTAAAATCCTTGTATAATGGTGAAGACAAAAAGTAATCAACAAGTGCTATATTTTTACTCGTCACAGAGCCTATACCTTTGTCTTTTCCACATCTATAATTTACAATAAAAATTGAATTTTCTTTACAAAAATTATTATAAGTAATTTATAACCATATTTGTTGGATTTGATTTCTCCAGGTTTTTCCTTGTTAAAGGTATGTTTTGATTATCCAAAATCTCGAAATCATATAAACATTCTCGAAGTTCTGGATCATCAAAAACATCTAAAATATCAACCAAGGAATCATCAGGTGTAACATAATCAACTAATTCTTTTGTTCTTGCATTAAAGTCTCCAAGAAAAGTGACAACTGATGTGTTATCAAGTAAAGTATGCATTTCATTTTCGATTTCATTAAAACAATCTTCTGATGCATAGATCGAATTTTCAGGGGGCTAATGAACACATCTCAATAATAGATCTTTTTCAAAACTAAGCAAAGTTTTTGAAATCTTAACCCACTGAACAAATTCTGACTCTGTTCGAATGAATTCAATTGATTGAGAAATTTCTTTTTTAAAAATAACCACAATTCAACCAGACTTTCGTCTAAATTTACTCCTGTTTTTTGCAATATAATGATAATTACTTGGTACTTGCAAAATATCAAAATCACCTGTTTTCGTTTCAACAAAAATTAAAATATCATACATCTCAATAAGGTTACAAAAATCAGGACAAAGTAATTTACTCTTTAAACCACAAACATTGAGAAATTTTATTTTAAGGTTTTTATTGCATATTTTATTAACAACAGAGTTATGTTTGTTAATCAATCTCCTGTTAACGTTTTCCTATGTGTGATGATCACTGCTGCACGGTTGAATAGACGGTCGACTGTGGTGCTCTTCAGGGCGTTGATAACCGTGTTGCCCAAAGCCCCCACTTGGAGGTCGTCTAGCATTAAAATTCGGCGGACCTGGGTGAGGATTCACTAGTTCATTATCGACATACAGATTGTCATTAACAAGTTTAAACTTTCGCCGTTCATGTTTCAGTTGTTTTACCCTTGGCATGAGTTCTCTACGTCGCTCGGCAATCTGGGTGGGAAACTGCTGGTTTATTGAGAACTGTGTTTTATTTTTCAGCTTTGTTGGAGCTGCTAGCTTTACTCTTTCATGGTCAGTATAACTGACAAATTTTGCGATTATGTTTCTAGGCCTGTTTCCTCTAATCTTTAACCTATGTACATTTTGAAATTGCATTTTGCTAGCATCAATATCCAGTTCTTTAGTAATGAAGTCCTTCAACACAGCTTCACTGTCCTCTGTTTCACCAGCACCATTATTTATCTCAGGAATCCCCCAAACATCAAATTATATTTCATCATCATATCATATCTCATATCAAGTAATTGCTCATGTAATTCATTGTTTTCCCCATCTCAAGTATTCGAGTTCATTTTCTGTCCTTTCAAGTCTACTGTCCAACAAATTATAATGGAACTCTTCAGCAGAAATTCGTTCTGACTGTTGATGAAGATCATGCTTTACATTCTTAACATCATTTGTCAAGGCATCGAATCTTTTTTCAAAGTCAACCAGTCTCTGATTCATCTGATCCAGCAGTTGTAATTTTTCAAGTTTCTGATTTATAATGTTCATGTTTGCAAAAATCATTTCAAATGTCACTTGCTGGATTCTACTCTGTTCATTTTGACTATGAAGTTGTGGAGGTTGATGTGAATGCATTAGTACAGGTAATGGTGGTGGTGGAGCCGGAGGAGGTGGAGGTGGTAGGGTGGATGTATGAAGCGATGTTTGAGGGTAGAAGTGAGGCGGTATGTGTTGTTCAATTACTGTACTCGTAATCTGGTCTTGATGTTGAAGCATATAATTATAAGCATTTAAAGATTCATTGGCGCTAGCAAGTAACTGTAAAAGTTGGACTCTGTTGTGTACTAGACATGGACGCCGCCATATTTTCTGTTGTTTTGGGCTGCTTTGTTCTTCGTTGTTTTACGTTTTCGTTTTTAACTTTCTTTACCCATCAAAATTTCGCATCAGCATCTTGTACTATTACTTAGCTGTGTATTCATAGACGTGTAATATAGTCAAAGTTTTAAAAATCAATGCAAATTTCTGGAACTCCGAGGAGCACTCGACACACATCTTTCACCTGTCAGCCATTCCCCCACCCAAAAAAAGC
This sequence comes from Modiolus philippinarum, assembly GCA_002080025.1. Taxonomy (NCBI): domain Eukaryota; kingdom Metazoa; phylum Mollusca; class Bivalvia; order Mytilida; family Modiolidae; genus Modiolus; species Modiolus philippinarum. Next base: position 79,144 of record MJUU01015288.1, on the reverse strand, counting down.
GGTGAACAGTTTAACCTTGGACCACATTGGAAATCATTTAAAGATCTCCTCTGAGAAATACTTGGCCAATTGGAACCAAAGTGACGCACAATGGTGCTTAAATGGTCTTCTTAAAGAAGGTGACAGTTAGTCTATGTCCCAACAAAAATAGCTGGGGAACATAGTTTAATTTTGGATCATATAACATCAATGTCTATCAACAAACTTGAAATTGAGACCCTTAAACATTTGGATTATTTTGACTAATTGTGTCAGCCAAGGCCCAGGTGAGCAATACAGGCTCATGGAAGCCTCTTGTTATGTATAATATTGCTTATAGGATATTTTTTAGTTCAATAATGCAGGATTTTCTGATATGTGGAGGCGTGGGGTATGTGAGCTTGCACACTAAGGATCTTTAATTTATTTCCCAATTTTCCCTAAGAGGAACTACGCAAAAATTAATTAAGATATTTTATTCAAAATCTACTCAGTACAATCGCAATTTTTTCATAGCCTGCTAATTATTTTGACTTATTACATTTCACATGATCTTAAGGTAAACTTATACTTTAAACAATATTTTAATGTCGATTTGTTAGAAATGCTTTGATAAGTTTGACTATCTATCTTGCGCAGAAACTGACCCTTTAAAAAGAAACATAATAAAACAAGATCTTATTTCATACAGAGACTTCTGCAGCTTATATATACATCAAAGTAACTATATTGAGTACCCACTGCGCAACTCGCATTCGCTTTTCATTGTTGTTTTACGCTGGTTTCATTGAAAAGAGATGGGTGTATAATGGACCTCAGATTTGGTTTTCTAATTGAAAGTAGAACCTGTCGTGTATTAAATGTTATGAACTGTCATGCATTGACTTTGTTGATGTTGTAACTTGCAAAGAATTACTAAAGCAACTACACAATGTGATGTTTCATCAGATTCATCAAAATTTGACTGAATATATACTGATTATATTGATATATTACACTTCACTGTCTATTCTTAAATTTAGAATTTTAATAATTTTCGTGTCATCTAAACTTTATATGACCGTGATATGAAAAAAATGTATATCAAAATAAATACCTTCAATTGATGTTTGTTTACAGTCAAGAAGTCTACACATATGCTTATGTTCCTATAATCAGCTTCCCATTAAACACGTAACATTCCCACAACATTACGGATTAGTCCCAAGAATGTTATAACATTGTGACAACGTTTAAAAAACATAAAACTGCAATGTTGCCAAACAACGTTTTCACATTATAACGAAACATTGTGAAAATGTTTCGATCATGTTCTTGTTTTAAGGTAAAGTTGTAGGAAAGTTCGAAAGCAACATTTTGTGGATTGAAAACCGAAACATTTCTAGTACATTCCAGCAACGTTGGTTCGTTCTTTGCTTTATATTTTTCTTTGTAAAAAAACTGTAATATTCAGATTATATATGCCATTAGAATGTTTTGGATCAGGCAATGATGTAAATATAATTAGGCCAAAGGCAACGTAACTTAACACAAGTGGCAATGAAAGTTTGTGATTTGTTGACGATCAAAAATTCGTGATGACTGCAATGACTGATTTTAATTTGATATCGGTTTAATTGAAAACGTGATAACTGCAGCATGTTGATTGTATAATCTATAAATCTATTCTAATCAGCAAAAGTAACCTGATAGTCCTCTCTGAGATGTGAGTACCAATCCACTACGATATGAAATCCAAAGTGGATGTCAAGTAAGTGAGAACCGAACCGTCAGTCAAAGAACGAACAATCCATGGACAAAGGCAACACCACGAAACAAGGACACCACTTGAGTACGGGACAAAAAAGAAAAATGAAGACACACATACAGATGAACAACATTGACCCAATAAAAACCATGGGTGAGATCAGGTGTACCGGTAGAGTAAGCATCTCCTGCTTCTTATAAAGAAACCCGCCGTGTTGAACATGTCAACTCCGGTAGTAAAGTCAAATCCGAGAGAGTAAAAACAAACTTTAATTGTAGAGGGAAATATATGTTGTCATCTGGGAAACAGATATCCCGTAACGATCGACAAGATCGTGATGTCGACCGTAAAACTTCTGTAGTCAACACAGATCTTACTGTCGAATCATATGGGAAAAGCATCAAAAGATCGTAAAGATCAGATCAATTTTTATCAGCACTTGCTATATAATAGTTTCTATGTGATGCATAGTTTGGGTACAGAAATTTAATCGAATATACCTGTATCTACATGGATCCTAACAGGAAACCTCCAATCTAATAAATCTTGAAAACAATTTCATACTTCAAAATTGTATTAAGTCATTACAACATGATGCTTCTCCACAAAATGTATTAATTGGGTTCCGACCATATGACTAGAGGGCAGCCATCACTGACAGCTATACCAAAATTTAGAATTCTGCTACATTTGAAAACCGTTTGATGGAGCTATTTGTGTCATTTAAAAATCTGAGTTGTAGAAATTGCCATCATCACATCATCAACCAATCCATTCCGTTAATTCATTGATCTTTTAATCTCTCTTTGTCTTTAATTTGTCTTTCTGTTTCATTTCAGCCTATACATAGACGAACTGAATATTATATTAACATGCTCTATTATTGTAATTATTGTATATTGTATATGGGAGAAGACTTTTATAAGTTGGAAAAACTTGTGTCTGATCCCTTTTGCATTTTGTGAGCAAAATAAATAAGTTTAAACTAAACTAAGAAATTGCCATATGCAGAAACTTGATTTAATTTAATTTACCGATGCACCTGATCACACCTATGGTTTTTTTTCTTGGGTCCGTGTTATTCATTCTTTTGTGTGTGTGTGTGTGTGTGTGTGTCTTCATTTTTCTTTTCTGCCGTGCTTGTATTGTGTCGTCTCTGTTTCTTTGTTGTTTCCGATGTTGCCATTGTCCTTGGATTATTCGTTCTGGATTGACAATTCGGTTCTCACTTACTTTAAAGTAAGTTCTGTATTTTGTTATCTAGAACATTAAGGTACGATTCAAGAATCAAGTTGAGAAAGACAGTCTTATGTAAGCTAATGGTTTTTACAAAATGTTTTATGACCTATCACCCGAAGTTCTAAGAAATAGTGTGAGTGATGTAAATATCTATTGCGCACACCATACAACATACACCATATAAAATTTCATTTCACGAAGAACGAGAAATTGGAATTTGGTTTCCATGCTGCGTTTTTGTCCATTTTCATTTTTACACAGGGAATAACCACTAGATGTGGCTAGACGTGACTTCGATGTTGATTAATTATTTCATTACCCCTGAGGTAATTTGTTGACATTTCATTTATTATTGAACTTTTCATCTTTTTATTTTTTTCTTTTTAATATTTCAAAAAAGGTCAAAGAATCAAATGGCCGGGTTGCGTTTTGGTGCTTCTAGCTATAAAGTGTTGTTTCATAGGTTCCCTAATGGGTCCGTGTATAGAATATGTTGAAAATAATGATAAAAATAACTAAGTTAAAAGGTCTGAAAAAAAATAAAAAAATTTCAAAAAATAATTCTAAAAAGGGAGGTGCACATCTATAATATATCTAGAAACATTTTGTGAAGTTTCAAAAGCAAGAGATGATAGCTGTAGGAGGAGTTGATTTCACAAAATATGTACCCTTTGTTAAAAATGTCGATAAAAATGACTAAGTTCCAAAGTCCTTAAAAATAGGGAAAAAAATTCAAAATAATTCCAAAAAGGGAGGTGCACGTCTACAATATATATAGCAACATTTTGTGAAGTTTTAAAAATGTAGGTTGAAAACTGTAGGAGGAGTTGATTTCACAAATAGGTACCCTATGTTGAAAATGTCGATAAAAATGACTGTTCCAAAGTCCGTAAAGACAGGAAAAATTTTTAAAATAATTCCAAAAAGGGAGGTGCACATTTACAATATATACAAAAACACTGTGAGGTTTGAAAAATGAAGGTTGAAAACTGTAGGAGGAGTTGATTTCACAAAATAGGTACCCTTTGTTGAAAATGTCGATAAAAAATGACTAAGTTCCAAAGTCCGTAAAAACAGGAAAAAAATTTCAAAATAATTCCAAAAAAGAAATGCACATCTACAATATATATAGAAAGATTTGTGAAGTTTCAAAAATGTAGATTGAAAACTGTAGGAAGAGTTGATTTCACAAAATTAGTATCCCATTTCCTCATCCCCCGCCCGCCCGCAACAACCGGTCATCCGCCCGCCCGCCCGACATTCACCATACTATAACCCGGATTTGCACTCCGTGTAACTCGGCCAAAAATTATTTGGGATTGAGGTTGATTTAAAATTTGTAAATTTCAGAATGTCAAGCGCTTAGTTGCACTTTTCTTATTTTACATAACCTCATTATCTCTTCAGGGAGTTATTGCCCTTTTATTATTAAATTTCCATAATGTCTACTCATAATGTCTTATACGACATTCAATTAAAGTTTAAAATGCTAAAATGATCAACTTAGATAGGACTACGTTTTCCTTATCATACTCTTAATACCTCTTTCATGAGGAAATTCTCTTTTTCTTGTTAAATTCTACTTTTTAATCTATTAAATATTTTTGATATTCAAGAAGTCAGATTAAAAAAAATTAAAAAATATATCAATATATAATATAATAAAGTACGATAAAAAAATACCGAAGTTACTAAGTTATTTAATTACTATTTTTCTTAATTTAGATATTACAAGTTTCGATTTTAGACTACTGGGATGGGGAAAACCCGCGGGGTCTAACAGTCCACAAAGAGTGGCATCAACCCAGTAGTAATAAATAACAAATACCAATGTTAATGTTAATTTAGTTTCTGCATATGGCCATTTCCACAACTAACGTCTCATCAGTTCAGATAAAATAAAAACATTGGAAATCCAGAAATCGAAATGTATACAAAGGCTGACACAAATAGTCAAAAGGGTCTAAAAAGTGAAGCCAAATTCAGCAAAGGACAGGGCTTACTTCTAAACAAATCTTTCCAATTCTGATATTGCAAGTTTCCAAAAAATCGGTCTTCAGGCAAGCACTGAAGCACTGGACTACTTGGCTGGTTAAAGCCCTCGAGGACTAATAGTCCACCAGCAGTGATATTGACCCATTTGTAATAAATAACAAAATACCGAAGTTACTGTAGATTTGCCTCCTGCATATGGCCATTTCGACAACTATTGTCTCATCAGTGCAGATATAATCAAATTATTGGAAATCCAGAAATCCATAGGTGTACAAAGGCTGGTGGACAACAAATATTCAAAAGGATCTAAATAGAAAGCCAAACTCAGCTTAGGGCAGAGCTTTGCATGAGGGAATTATTCCTTAGTTTTAAACAAAATTTTCTAACTCGGCTAAGACTACATTTTCATATAATATCTTATAATATCATATAATATATAACAATTGAAAGACAACCAGCTTTACCTTGCCAGTCAATTTTGTGTTTGTTAAGTATCCCGTATCCATAATAAACAGAACGTTGTTCGACTTCTAGCAACAAATTGAGCACGGGGAAAGCTCGTTGCTGAAGACCATGCTGATATCAAGAAAACAGCAATAAAAGAGTCCAATTGCTTGTTATTTACCATGTGTTTTTAGATACTTGAATGATATGCATTTACTCCATAGCCTTTCATTGTTTATTGATTTCCAATGACACATCTTTATATAGTACGAAAAGAAAAATCCAATGATATAACAAGAATAGATTGAGAGTAAAGTGACCATATACAGAAACTAAATTTACAGTAACTACGAGAATTTGTTATTAACCTGCACTGAAGGGACATAAGTTGTTGAAAAAGTCATCTGGACAACTACAGTCAGTCTCCTTCAATTTTGGTATTTTGTTATTTCAGAATTTAAAGTCAAAGGCTCATAAAATGCCCGAATACGTACCGATGGTCCACCAAATGCTTAAAAAAGAATTTTTACTCTTGTTTTTTTATGGATTGTATTATTTTTATGAACATTGGCATTTTTACATCAGCACAAGATTCATAACATTACTTCATTGAAAACATGGAATCATACAGTTTCAAATTAACGTGTCTACCGGCTAGAACAGTGAAGTGACACACTTATTAATATAATGTCGATTTTAAGACACATTTTATTTTTCAGTATGTTGCATAAATGCCAGGAAATGTTGTCATGCTGTAAATGTGTTTGAAGGAGTTACTTCAAATCAGCAGTATTATAATAAAAAATATGGAAAGCTACTTTCCAAAATTAACCAGAAAGAAGTACTCTTAAAAATGATAGCCAAATCGGAAAATTTATTTCAACATAAATAAAAAGACTCATACCTCAGATATTGCAAGTTCAAAGGCTTGATCAAAACTCCGGTTATAAATAGATGAAAATTCACAAATTCAAAATTCACACTGTCGGGGGTCAATAATGTTTTGAATGACGCTAAACAATTTTTGATTTTCAAGCACTTTTGACTTTTTGACCTAGCTTTCTAAATTACGTTATGTTCCATTCTCTTTTTTCTCAAGATTGGTCTTAGAAAAAGTAATCTACCTGTATTGGGTTTTATTTGTATGTTTATTTTACTATAGGGAAACGAGATAGAGAAAGGGTTGGTTGGGTACCCGTAGACCGCTTTAAATCTACCGCTAGCTTTGCTAGTGCCGGTAGCAAGTCCGGTTATTCCGAGTTCTAATCGATATTTACGTTTGTCTTTTGTTATTCATATGTGGTTTTCTAGAGCAGTACCATTGTAAATTGGGGTTTGTGATTTTAATTTTCAGCCATTGTAAGTGTTAACTGTTATCCGTCCGTAATACTTATTATTATTTAAAGAAATGTCTCTTTCCCTTTCTGAGCCATTAACTCATATTTGCTGAAATATTTTTCCAGTTTTACACTTGTTATTTTTTTATTTATTCTTTAAACGGGCACATATTGTTCTTTTATTTTCAAGAATAAAGTCCATGCGTAAACCAATTTGAAACAATCGTTTGTTTATGTGAAACTTTTGATAGCCTTTGTTATGATTTTATAGGGTCTGTAAGTCTCGTCATGTAACACCAAGAAATCACGATAAAATTGCAATTTGAAAACGTTTCCCGCCAAAATATGACGTTGCAGGATTATGACGTTCTTATTTATTGCTTTAAACGTCATAGTTTTTTGTTTAAAATGCAACTTCCGGGTACAAGTTTTGGTCCCGGAAGTTCCAAAATAAAACGAGAGTTACAGACTCTATTGTATGAATAAAGAAAGGATACGGAGTAACTGCACTTGCGACAATGACATGGTAGAACATACATGTACAAGTATCTTAATTCACATCTTTATTCATGTATAGAAAGATTTTCGTCCTTTTTCCTATTAGGAAAGCTCATTATTGAAGGCTTCATGTTAAACGCAAGATGTAGAACAATAATTTAGTTGTAGACAATTTGTTTCATGTGCATTTATTCAATATCCCATCTTTGATTATTATATACAATACTATAGAGAAACAAATGATTTTTATTGATATTTCATTAATTAAATTTATTAACACTTTTTTTTGTTTTTGTATTCGTTTGGTGATTCATCGGCTGAAAATGCTCAAACCCTTTCTAATGCTTACGTTTTTACCATATATGGTTATGAGAAAATGTCGGATCATAAACAAACAAACAAAAAATCTAAAACGAAAATAATACAGACTAAAAATGTAGTTTCCTTAAAATAATTTGGTTTTGGTTAAACCAGGTTTTGCTGTATCTAGAATTAAGATTTTTACATTTATTTTGCTTGAGTGTATAATAATTGACATATTTGTTTATTATTTCATATTTGTATATGAAGGTCATTAGAACAGAAGACTGGAGACTTCTTTACTTTGTTCACTGGTATAAAAATCACATTAACATATAATACAACGTCCCAAAAAAACCTTCACATGTTTGTCAACATGGGCGTCCTTGAGAATGTTTATCGCTTGTCTGACATGCACGCAAAAATGGTTATTCCAGCATAAAATTTACGACAAAAGGAACGATTTCAATTTCAATATTATCAGATTCCCTAACATGGACTGTAATATTTCAACTTCCTATGCTTACAGAGTGTATGTTTCATAGTTACTCGAGAGATAGAATAAATTATATAGACTTTCTCATTAGACATTGATATCTCCGTGACCGTCGTATTAATCAAGGCTGAAAAAAATTCCGTCTAATTCGATCAGTAAAAAATTCTTTAATAGATATCAGTCTCTTGTGGAAAAAAATTTGAAGTCTCGGTCCGAACTCTGATTCAAGATTTCTTTTTACTTAGTACTGAGATGTGTTCGACCTTTCAAGCAATCGGACACTACCGGAATGGTAGGGGAGGTTTGGCATGCCATACAACCGGTTTAACCAATCATTTCTTTTGAAATGCCTGTACCATGTCAGGACCATTGCGGTCGACAATTATTCTAATGGTTTCCCCCAGATCTCCTTCTTTTTTCTCATCGCCTTCGGCTGTTGACAACTCTATTCCGTAATTTTGTTATTACCCCCGTTTAACACTTACACAACAAGTTTTGACTATACTAAGGGATAGAATTTTTAATGTATGTTTCTATTTGCTAGAATACTTACAAGGTATATTTTTCAATCTTAAAACAAAACTTCAATGTTTTTTTTTTCAAATCTTCGGATGAGTTGTTCCGTTAAGTAAGCTCCCAGAGTTTTCTTTTATCATTTTGATTGTAATAAGTATAGATTGAACTGAGAAATAAATATATGTCACTTTTTATATTGCACATGGTTTAACTTATAGTTGAGAAAACCTTCAAATTTCAATAAGCTGAATTTAGAAATATAGAGAAAAAATATATGGTACCAAATATGGAGCCTGAACCGCGATTACTTTCGTTGAAATTATTATATATATTATTATATATCAAGAATGTATTTATATTACTTTCCCAATATACTTCCACCAAACCATTAACAATGAAAGTATATGGAGCAAATGTACATGTGACAAAGTCTCCACAAATACTTGTATGGAGCAAATGTACATGAGGCAAAGTCTCCACAAATACTTGTATGGAGCAAATGTACATGAGGCAAAGTCTCAACAAATACTTGTATGGAGCAAATGTACATGAGGCAAAGTCTCCACAAATACTTGTATGGAGCAAATCAACATGATACAAAGTCCTTACAAATACATCGTAAAACCAAAAAATTAAACAACGCTTTAAAAGTTGTTATACATTTTGATGTCAGTATGCCTTATATGCCATTAAAAAGAATTCTGGTATGATAAAATAAACAACCATTTGCCCGAAGTAAGTGCCCTTTTTTATACAATAGAAAGAAATTATAGTTGAAATTCATAATTTGTGATTCTATCAAAATAGAAATAAACTGTGTAAATGATAACTTTTACTGTCGACAACGAATTTTTCACTTTCCGTTTGCTTTTAACTTTCTGTATATGTGTAAAATTAACACCTTTTTATCAAGACCTTATTTGGTAAAATGACTGGCACTGACGTTGACTGATACCATTGTGATTGGACAAAAGCAAGAGACTACGTGGTAATTTTGAGAAAGCCTCATAGTATAAATAACGTTGACTCAACTGTCAACCTTAAATGTGGAGCAGTTATCCTAACTGTCAAAACACGTATTTTCCGAAGATTTTAAGCTTGAAAGATGTCGGAGTTATACAACAACCAACACGTAACTGACAAGTTATTTGCTGCTATTGTCAGGAAGAAATTCAAACTTGCCAAGATTCTCATCGAGGGAGGTGTCAAGCCTAACGTGAAGCTGTCTTCTGGGATAACTCCGTTAATGGCTGTTTGTGACTCAGTTGTTGAAGAGGACCTGAATACTCGTAAGCAATCCTTGATCAAATGTCTTCTTAAGTTTGGAGCAAAAATCAATGTTGTTGACAGCCTTGGAAGAACAGCTCTACACTATGCCTATATTTGTGGTAATTACGATGTTGTAATTTACTTGAAGATGAAAGGGGCAGACACATCCATACGTGATGTAAATGGTCAGATCGCTGAATCGTACAAGCAAATGGAGAACTCCTTTCATATTAGGAGTCCGACTCGTACCAGAAGAGATAGTGTTGCAAGCATGATTAACATACCAACAAGATACCAGATCTGGGACTCGAGGGAATTTCTGGATTCCATATTAGAGGACATGTGAAGGCAAATGACACGGGAAGATGACAAGGGACTGTTCCTTTGGAAAAAGTTGAAACTTTTGACTACATACTAGTTATACTGTTATTGTGTGAGTGATTTTACATTACGATATATTTATTTTTTAATGTACAAATCTACAAACATATAGATTGTTTGTTTTTGTTTATTTGAACTAATTTCTAGCCAAACACTTATGTTTCTTAAATTTGCTTTAAAATTCAAGGAAGGCGTGAAAAAATATTACTTGATAAATGTATCTATGCTTTGAAAATAACATCCATGGTATAGCAAGTCATTTCACATGAGGTTCAAAGGCGTGTCAGTTATTAGAAGAATTGTAATAATTCAAAAATGTGAATAACATCTGTGTATAAAACAAAAACAAACAATATGTATATTTATATATATATATATATAAACATTGAAAATAAAATTTTAAATAATTGAAATATTGATTCAGGATAAAGAACGATTGAAACAATCTCTGAAATCATTTGGAAACTTTAACACATTTTTTTCAAAACTAAAGAGGGTATCTACCTCTCGCATAGCTCTGTCCCTAGCCATTTTGGCTTCACTATTTAGACCATATTGGCAATTTGTTCTCTATCAGCTTTTACACACATTTCAGTATATGAATTTCCAAATGTTTTGATTTTATCATAAGTTGGCAAACTGCACATATGCAGAAACTTAATCAACAGTAACTTCGGTATTTGTTATCAATCAATTATTGTTTCTCTACTGTCGCTTTATAATCACTTTTTTATTAACAAACATCCGTGTAAACTTATTCAATTCGAAATAAAAAAAGTAAACATTATAGAAATAGAATAAGAAAAAAAAACAATCCTTTTTGCACTGATTTCTTTTTTCAAGTCATTACACCTTTATTGCTTTGTTTGTTAATGTATTGATTGAAAATACAGTAAAACCTGTAAACAGCAAACAGTTTGTAACCATTTTTTTGCTTTTTGTTTACATTAAACAATATCGTTATGTATAAATTTTGAAAAACATTGGTACTGCACGAATAATTTGGTTAGCAAAGGTTTTGAAATTTGTTAGGATTTTGTTAAAACATGTTTCACTGTAACTGGAACTGAAAGGTTTTCCTTAAATATTTTAAACAAAATGTTAGTTACACCAATTGGCACATGATGCATAGTTATTTTCGTGTATGATATATCCTAACAGACTATTGTCGTATGTAATTATAATTTTCAGCCATTGTAGGTGTTTCCTGTTGTCTCTTTCATTTCATTTATTAAAATTTATTACAAAAAATAAAATAAGATTTACATACTTAAAATAGAATTTTTGTCTTTGATTTGTTAAGTTATTTTTTTCAAAATATTGAATTTGAGAAAAACTAATTCAAACAGTATTACGGCATTCACCCTTATGAATTTTGTTAATTTATCATGATGCAGAAATGTAATTTTAAAAACAATTTAAAAGCATTGAATATTGTACATTTCAGTTTAATCTGTATGACTCATTACTTGGAAATATAGATGTAGATGTGTTAATAAAATTGTATTACTGTGTCAAAGACTTGTATTTTTTTCACATAGAAGATTTCAAACACCTATTGAATGTGTGAAGTATTTTAATGGAATATTCATAAAGTGATAAATAGTTGCTAGAAGATTAGGTTTGTGCTTCGATCTGTGTATCGAACCTGAATGATAAAGTGGGCGACTTGACTGTATACAGTTACAGCAGATGCTTTTCAAATATTAGCTAGCACTTACATCAATTTTTATTTATTTTGTCCAAGGGTTAGAAAAGTGTTTTTCTTTCTTTTAATCTTTGTCATGATTTTGCCATCTCTGTCTTTTTTTCTCAAATGCGTTTGTCGCTGTTCCATACATATAGCTTCGTCATTACCAAGATGTTTACAAATAAAGGTTTTTGTCTATAGATGCGTTTTCAGTAGACCACACATGCTTTAGTGTAATCAAATATATCGAATAATAATTATCCCCGCATTTTTCTGAAATGTTTTGGTCCCGTCCGTCTGTCCGTCCGTCCGTCCGTCCGTCCGTCTGTCCGTTAGATGAACACTGTCAGTGGAACTCCTCCTACTTTTTTGGATTGATAGATTTAATTTTGTTATAGTATTTTTGTTTATAGTCTGCAGTTGTGCAATAAGCTTTCGGATTTTTTATATTGGTCTAGGTGCAAACAAGAGGCCCCAAGATGTCAAATTTGACGCATGTGAGCTTCTCAGTGGAACTACTCCTTTATTTTTGAATTGATGGATTTGATTTTGTTATAGAATAGATGATTTGCCAGTGACTGAAGTTCTTGTCAGTTCTAGTAAAATTTTGTGTTTTTTGGTCAAACCTTCCAAGGGAAGTAACTCCTACACCGGACAAACAAATATTAAACATGAACATTTGTTTTAAAGTACGGTCTTTGTCCTTAGCCAGTTTGGACAAAGTTATTCCCTACACAAAATTTTTAATATTCTGCAGTAAGTTAGCATATTTTCGAATTTTTAATACTTTCTTAGTCACCGGGAAGACAGTGCAAGTTAGTAAAGTTTTTTTTTTTTTTTTTTTACTTAAAACTAGTAGCACTTTCAAGTATGGTAAGGGCTATTTGGGGTTGGGCTTTGAATTATGTTACTGGCTAAAAGTCTGCTAAAAGTTAAACTTCCCCAATTCATGATTTGAATTGCTTTATTTTTGTCCCCCGCCGCAACGCGGAGCGGGGACATAGAAATGCCGGGCGTCCGTGCGTCCGTCCTCCGTCTGTCTGTCCGTCCGTCCGTCACACTTTCTTGTAAGCGCTGTCATGCATACAAATTATAACGGATTTTCATGAAATTTATACCAAATGTTTATATCACTAATACCTTGGTCAAGTTCGAAAATCAGTCTTGTTCGAAACTTTTTTGACGGAGTAATGGGACTTTGGCCTAAATCATGAGTCTGTTTTATCCAAAAATTGACCTTGTAAGCGCTCTCATGCCTACAAATTTTGACAGATTTTCATGAAATTTGTACCAAATGTTTATACTATTAATACCTTGGTTAAGTTCGAAAATCAGCCTTGGTCAATATTTTTTGACGGAGTTATGGGACTTTGACAAAAATAACGACACTGTTTTAGCCAAAATTTGACCTTGTAAGCGCCCTCATGGCTACAAATTTTAACGGATTTTCATGAAATTTATACCAAAAGTTTATATCATTAATACCTTGGTTAAATTAAAAAAAAACAGCCTTGGTCGATATTTTTTGACGGAGTTATGGGACTTTGACGAAAATAATGACACTGTTTTAGCCAAAATTTGACCTTGTAAGCGCTCTCATGGCTACAAATTTTAACGGATTTTCATGAAATTCATACCAAATGTTTATACCACTAATACCTTGGTCGAGTTTGAATATCAGTTTCGTTCGAGACTTTGTGATAGAGTTATGGGACTTTGTCGAAAATAATGACTGTTTTATCCAAAAATTTACCTTGTAAGCGCTCTCATGGCAACAAATTTTCACAGATTTTCATGAAAATTATACCAAATGTTAATTCCACTAATACCTTGGTCAAGTTGGAACATCTGCCGTGGTCGATCCTTTTTGTATCCCCACATATTTAAATTTTGGAACTGCCCTGAATGTTTGAAATATTTCAATTTCATATACAGTATACTAGTATATTGCATGAGCGGCGGGGGACCCAGGAATTCTATTCTTGTTTTGGTTGTTTTTGACAACGAGTCTGTCCCCTTGAGATTTTTCAAAAAGTTACCTCCCTTTTGGGTATGCTAAATTCATTCTGTTGATTGCTGAACTGGCAAATGGTCTATTGTTGCATAAAGTCTGCAGATGCTTTCGGATTTTTTATATTGGACTTGGTGCAAACAAGAGGCCCCATGATGGCAATCTTGACACATGTGAGCATTTTTGATATTGGTCTTGGTGCAAACAAGAGGCCCCAAGATGTCGATTTTGACTCATATGAGCGTTGTCAGTGGAAATCTGTTTTCTTTGTCAAACAGGGAAGTGAGGGGATGGCCATCATTTCTGATGGCACCACTTCTAGTTTTTCTTGCTTTGATTTTTGTCGACATTTTCAAAAAGACATTGATGACATACATTGAAAGCCCTATCTGACCCATCTTTCTAAATTGCGTTTTGTCATATTCTTTTCTTTTTCAAGATAGTGGCCATAGAGTTAGTAGTCTACCTATCGTATGTTTATCATACTACAGGTAAACGTGATAGAGAAAGGGGTGGTTTGGGTATTTATAATCCGGTTTTACTCTACCGCTGGCTTTTGCTGATGACGGTATTAAGTCCGGCTATCTCGAGTTCCTATCGTTATTTACATTTATCTCTTGTCTTTCATTTGTGTTTTTCTAGTGGAGTTAGCTATTGAATTGTGGCTTGTTATTGTAGTTTTAGGCCATTATAAGTGTTTACTTTTATCCTTTGTTTGTAATGGCAGGAAAAGCCCGTCTCACGTCTTTAGAAGCTATTATGATTATGTCCAGATTTCTCGGAGTTCTTCTCTCCATCGTACTTTTTAAGAGTTTATGTATCTGAATTTCTATTTGAAATCATGCAATTCCGACAAAAAGGGGTTATCGTCAAAAAGAATATTAAAAATTTTGGAAGATTAAAACTGTAAACGAATATAAAAGAAAATCGAATAGAAAATTCTAAAATCATATATCCAAAAAAAAATGTTAAAAAAGATACAACTGAAATCAGATCAAGTCAAAGAGACTACAAAGAAAAAATAGACATGGAAGTCAAAAAACGAAAGCACTAATAGTGTACACCTCTAACAAATCTCGTGGTTTGTTGTGTAAACATGATACTGTTCATGTATGCATTGTTTTTGTATTGTTTATGCTTACTCCCTCCATCGAGCCATATTTGATGTTATTGATTATTCGGATTTCGTTTGGTTTTATGCATTTTTAGCATTTTTCGAAATTATGGATTTCCTTTCTTTGGGTGCCAGTGCTGCTGATGAGGAATTAATTTCCGAAATGGCCATACAGCTCATTAAAATTATTGCAGTTGGAGTTAACATATGTGTTATGTCTCATGTTCATTTACTCCATATCCTTTCGCAAAATATTACCATGAAAAACAGATGACCATAATTTTATGCAATAGCTATTGCTTTAACTTATTATCATCTTCCATGATACCCACAAACCTCTTCCCCAACTAGGGTAAAATAGTATCACCACCTTGTGATAGGAATAGAATGGAATAAAAAAGATAACAGGAAACACCTACAATGGCCGAAAAACATAGCCACATGCCAGAAAGTAAATAGGAACTGCACAAGAAAAAAACCCACAATAAAAATACAAAAGACAAACATAAACAACGATAGGAACTCGGGACAGCCGGACTTGGTACCGGCACTAGCAAAAGCCAGCGGTAGGGTTAAACCGGTTTATGGGTACCCAAACCTCCCCTTTCTCTGTATCAGAGGCTGCGGGTGTAAACTTAGACAGGACATGTGACTTTTAGAAGAGAAATATGACAATAAGAGTTGATGTATTATATGGTAATCACCAATAAAACCAAGAAAAATAGCATCGCAAAGAAACCATAATCATTAACCTTGGAATCATTGTTCAAATTTTAATGAATGTTATTCAACCTTGATTAGAATCAAATTTATTTGAACAAGCTCTACACAAACTAAAATATGCTTGCTACGTTCACTTTGCATCAGATTTAGCCACAAGTAATTTTGGCTAATGTACTTTTTGTACAGTTCATTCAATTGACTATCCTTTTCCCTTTTTTTTCTCTATGTTTTCCGCATCCATATTAAAATATATTTTGACATATCAATGTGCATGTACATGTTGATTTACTTCATTGCTACACTTCGATCTTAGCCAGAATTTCTTAATATTGATCAGTTTTTGGGACGCTTTGGTGAACCTGAGAATTCTTAATTAAGTAGGAGTGTGAGATAAAAACAACTAGGCGTTGAAATCTCAATGTTATATGCTTATAAGGAAGCTTATTTATGCAACGATTTATGCTCTACATGGGTATATTTTTTTTATGATTAGGAAATAAGATTTTTAAATTATTTTCATTCGTGTGCGAGTTGATGAAAATTTGATCAACTTTGGTGTCACATGTATTATTTTTTATTATTTGTCAATAAACATCATAGTCATAGTCCAGTTATGTTGTTTTATGACTATTAACCGAAAATTTAAATAAAATTTCATCAAATATTGAAGTTTTGTTAAGTACAGATTTTCGTACTCAGCTTTTCATGTTGTGAAATACTGCTAAAAGACTTAGTTGTTAATTCCGAAAAAATAATATTGATAAGGTTGGCAGCACTGATATACAGAACTATTAATCTGATTATATCGTCAACTGTCTCGTCCATTAAATATATGGATAATGTTTTGATTTCATCTGCACTGAAGAGACATTAGATTTCGCTATGCGCATATGCAGAAACTAAATAAACAGTCACATCGGTATTTTGCTCTTCGATACGTGCTCATCTGCTAGAATAATACTTTTTATGTCTTTGTTTAAATAGGAAATTACCGAAGTTTCTGCCAATTTATTTTCTACATACGCATTTCGACAACTTATGTCTTATCAATGCAGATCAAAACAAAATACTTTGATATTCGTTAAGGAAATAGCAGGATATCGATTTTAGATAAAAAAAGGATCAGATCGAATTTGTCTGTATTATATCTTTGATTGTCCTGGTACAAAATTTGCAAGATTATTATTTTTTAAACTGAATGTGGAAGTTTAATCTGGACTTATTCAATTGCTTTAGTTCTACCATGTATTTGTAGAAATGTTATCACATGTGTATTTAACTTCATACAAAGTCCATACAAAACATGGTAAAACTAAGCAATGAAACAACGCTTTTATTGTTGTTCTTCATCTTGAAGTCACCATGAACCCTTCAACAATGAGCTTTACTCATACCTTATAGCATGTTAAAAACGGTCCCTAGCACCGGTTTTACCGGAATTCATCTCCAGATGTCGAGCATGCTATATCCATGTTTTTTTCCAAAAATTTTTAATATAAATATCATCATAACTAAAAATCTAGTAATCAGTTGGTCTTGCAGAAATCTGATCTGTAAAATCGATTTCAAATAGTTTTTGATTTTTTATCAAATTTTCTACAAGTAACTTGTTTTTTTTTAAAATAAAGTATTTGTCAACACATATGGCAACTTATAAAAACAAGCTATACTTTAAGTAAATTTGTATAACCTTGTTATAAATTTACTTAACTTGGGAAGTTTGCTATAATCAACGTAAAATCAGAAATTTCTTTCACGAAAGGATATGTAGTAAATGAACATGAGACCATAACACATATGTTCTTGTTTATGTAGAGTGTGAGGTGAGAGACAACGATCCGTTGAAATGTTCTACTGAAGCTTTTACGCATTATATGCCTATTACAAGGCTTAGCGTTTTCTAAAACTATATTGCTATATGTGTACGCTTCAAGTGTTCTAAATACTCCGCATTTTTCAATATTTAATACTTGAAATGGTGGTTAAATAACTGATTCCATATTATGACAAAAACTTTTCTAAATACAACCTTTTGATTTGCTTAAGAAGTCAATACAGAAATAAAGTTTAACAGTTTTGTAAGTTTCGGCCATTGTTGTTGCTTACAATTATCTTACTTTATGATTAGTTAAGTTATTTTTTTATATGCGAGGTGAAGAAAAATTTGGTATTGTGATTGATTTTTCGGTAATTTTTATTGACAAACGTATATTTTTTCGTTTGAAGTTTATTAACAGAAAATTCACACAAAATATGATAGAATGGCCACGGAATCTTCTGCTTGTCAAGTACAACTTTTAGTACATAGATAAATCTATTCATGTTATGAATATACTGACCATGATTTATTTTTTTTCTACTGATATTTTAATAAGGATAGCAACATTGATATATATTGAACTATTTTTCTGATCATGTCTTCAATTGTCGTGTCCATTAAATATGTGGATGAATAGAAAAGGTTAAAAATTATCTCAAATGTATACTATATATATACAGTAAATCACGTTTAAACCAAACCAATAGTCAAACATAAACCCACATTAACTAATATTTTTTTTTAATTCTTAGTCTTTTACTATTGAAGTATAATTCGATCATATGCCAAAAGGTTAGCACAAAGCTGAAATCAATGTGTAGGAATTCAGAATTCATTTTGAACTAAAATTGTAGCAAGATCCATCTTAGATGTTATTTTCATGATGCCATAATATGAAACAGGAACATCGTTGAAATACCTAAAAAAATTCAATTTCTCAAGTTTGGAAATTCGAAATCATAGCAGATGAGTATTTCTCCAACCTCGGACAAGGGAATCCATTATTTTCGCGCTGCAAGATTTTTCTTTCTCGCCCTACCTGTAGTGCTTTCTATGTAGCCATTGCCTGGGTGAGATTTTTCCGTCTCATCCACCCGCCTGGGCGAGAACAGACACAGATCTTTTACCCGCGGTTTTTGTGTCAGCTTGACATTTAAATTGCACTTGTCTTCTTGTTTTTTCTTTTCAGATAAGCACATTTTCAAACAACTTCGAGTTATAAAACTGTGTCTTTAACTCTTGACACCAATTATATTTGCCAGATAATCCTGAAAATAACGTTATACTCAACATTCAAAAATCCCGCACTCGAATCTTATGACGTCATAAAAGGGGACATAACTCCCATTAGAAAACAGAAGCCAGGAAGGTCAAATTTCAGATCAACGATTTCAGTGTATAAGTAAACATAAATGAAAAGCCAGAGTAAGCCAAGTAAATGATTGTGTAATGTATTATGTTTTCATTCATTTAGTTTCAACAGAAATCCAACGTTATGCTTGATAGCTCGAAACATGATGTCCAATGTCAAAATGAGCAACTGCACGTTCGTGTTGGCAGGGTCAGAAAACAAATCGTCGGGCAAGATTAGGTGGTCTCAGACTCGGCGAAGCCTCGTCAGAGACAACCTTAATCTTGCCCTTGGGTGTATGAGATTTCCTTGTCTCGCACACCCAGCCGTGTTAGATTCATATTGTCTTACACAGTGGGTGTAAAACAAGCTACACGCGTATTTTCCCGCCAGTTTTTGATATCCTAATATTATGCATAGCTTGCTCCATATGAACAGAAAAGTATGTAATAGTAAATTGACTAGATTCTATCTTAGAAAGGCAAAATTTGAGTTAAAACACATCATAAATGCATAAACCGTTTGCATCGAAATAACCCCGGACTCGGACGAGTGTTCCATCCTTTATGAGGTCGTGAAAAGGGAAGTAATTCACTGATGTCAACAATGGCGTTTCGAGGGTGACTTGTTTGATTTTTTTTTGATGCTGAGGGGGAGAAATATCATCAAATACCAGTGAGAGGGTCAGACAAAAAAATCTCAGACTCCCTCGGGTAAGATTTCGGGCAAGCTTCGTCCGAGTACTTGAAATCTTACCCTTGGGTGTCTGAGATTTTTCTGTCTGACCCTTTCCCCGGTGTTATAGATTCTTATACTCCCTCGTGAAAAGTCCTGTTACATTGTCGTGTTTTACTTAAATTAACGTTACATTATTTATGATCTTCTTGTCTTTGAACATATAGAGAAAAGAAGGGAAACGGGGAATGTGTCAAAGAGACAACGACCCAAAGAGAAGTAATAACAACTCAAAGCCACCATAAGATCTTCAATGAACGGTGAGAAAACCCCACACCCAACGGCAGGTCGGAGTCGGTCCCTGAACAAAGAGCAATCAAGTCCAGCGAAATAAACATCATCCTAGACTCCTATAGACATAAAGTAAACTAACTAGAAAAAGGACAAGACACACAAAGGCTTAATAAATTCCTGACTTAGGACAGGCGCAAGCCTGCTGCGGCGGGGTTAAACTAGTTTTATTGGATCCAAACCTTCCCCCTACAGCCAATGTGATAAATAAAAAAAACAATCGTAACAACAGTAAAATTCAGTTGGCAACAGGACTGAGTCAATTGTGAAAAATGAAACTGAAATAACTAAATATACGGACAAAAACATGAAATCACAAGAGACTAACAGTTAACTGACACTGACATGCCAACTACAGACCCATCACCAACTGACAAAGTAAGTTATGTACCCTCAATATACAATTCCACCAAGATCCCTTCCTGTGAGGAGTTTAGAATAATGATTTCATGTATATACCGGAATACATAACCCGTGTCCATGCAATACAGATTTTAGAAATTTAGAATGTGTTTAGTTAAATTGCAAAGACCCTATCAAAAAATCAATGTTATTAACAAAGAAGGCCATACGTAATCACTTGACGACAATACCGTAATTATAACCCTTATGAATAAGACGATTTAACGGTTTTATAAGTTTGTTAGGCGAGTTTAAGTATTTTTTACTCTTATGTAAAACACTACCGTAAAATAAGGGATGTGAAATACCGGCTATTGATTTCAAATGTTTGGGGGTTTTTTATACTCTGAAAAGACATGAATTCTCAAAATGACAGAGGATATGACCATTTGAATAAATACAAAAATGCAGGTTCGTATTTTCTGAACTTTACGCCAACGTCAAATACAATCCCTCTTAAATACCGTCACATAGCCACACGTAAACCCTCTAAGGCTTGTCTGCCTAACACGTACTATTTTTGTCAATATTGGCATTTCAACACCTGCAAAACCATCATTAGGAGTGGCAATACTGATATCGAGTTCCACAGTTTGATATGAATATGCTCATCTGCTAGAACACTAACAAGACATCAGTTTAAACATTAAACAACATTTCAATGTTGATGTTTTAAAGCTTTGATAATTTTTTCAGGAAATAGCCAGACTTTTCATAAACAAGGATCAGATTTAAATTTGTCTGCATTGTATTTTCCGATTGTCCTGAGACAAAATTTGCAACTTTATTCTTGTATTCAAATTAAATTTGAAAGTTTATACAATGGACTTGTTTCATTAATTGATTCTACCATGTAGTTGTAGAGACGTTGTCCCTTGTTCATTTACTCCATGTCCTTCCAATGTTTTACATAATTATCATCCTAACTAAGAAGCTTGTAATCAGTGGCTCCTTTTTTATGCAATCTGTAAGGTCGATTTCCAATACTTTTCTATTTTTTATACAAATTTTCTTCAAGTGGTACTTTTTCTTTTCTTTTTCTTTTTCTTTTTTTCTTTTTCTTTTTTTTTTTTTTTTTTTGGCTTTTGTTGTTTTTTTTTTTCATAAAGCTAAGAAATTGGCAACTCATATGGCAACTTATAAAGCAAGGTTATAGTAAGTTTGGGAGCTTGCTTTGTTCAACGTAGAATCATCAATTTTTTGTTTACCCAGGAATGTGATACGAAAAACAACGAAGCGTTGAAATGTAAATGGCATATGTTCTATTGAAGCTGATATACTTTATATGCTTATTACATGGCTTAGCGTGAAACATCTGTTTGAACATTGATGTATCAGGCTTATTTTGAGACCAAGGTTAATTAACTAGAATGATCTTTTGAGTACTTATCATTGGGGTTTTCCAGTATACTATCAATGCGTAATGTTTTGGCCGTAATCGTGTATATTTATAGATAGGGTTTTTCCAACCTTCGGAACTCTCTTGGAAGGCTTTAAAGGTATGCTGAAATTTTGATATGATGTTGACGAGATATGCACCTTTCTGAAAATATATGGTTTCATACAGGTTAAACTTAAGATAAATTGTCCAGACAGATTTGAATATGGGGAATTTCAGTTGAAAATGTTAAAGAAATGAATTGGTGGTTTCTAACCGATCTCCAATTAGTAAATGCTTGGTCAAAAGATTGGTTAGTTGAGTTAAATCCAAAGAAAACAAAGGCATTTATACTGTAATTACTAATATTCCCCAGCCCAATATAAAGTGAAGAAATCGATAAAGTACTAACCCACAAACATTTAGGAATTACTTTTTCAAGCAATGGTCACTGGACAAATCATTTTGATAATATTGCTGAATCAGTATTAAAGCAAATTAATGTTCTAAGGAAATTTAAATAAACATTATCTTTCAAGAGTCTGTGCAGCATTTTTCTAAGTTTTATTAGGCTGTTATTGGAATATGCCTGCGAAGTATGGGATGGTTGTTTTGAAAGTGATTCTGAAAAATTAGAAAAAATACAATTAGAAGCTGCAAGAATACTAACAGTGTTTTACCAGCGGACTAGGCTCCTTGAGCTAGCCGGCAGTTTAGCGGCGAGC
The DNA here is from genome assembly GCA_002080025.1 of Modiolus philippinarum. Taxonomy (NCBI): domain Eukaryota; kingdom Metazoa; phylum Mollusca; class Bivalvia; order Mytilida; family Modiolidae; genus Modiolus; species Modiolus philippinarum. The sequence continues at coordinate 56,704 of MJUU01015288.1, read as the reverse complement.
ACTCTTTGACCCATCTTTCAAAATTACGTTTTGTCCCCCCATTTTTCTTTTCTAGATTGTGGTCATGGAGTTAGTAGTCTACCTGTATGGGTTTTATTCGTATGTTTATTCTACGATAGGGAAACGGGACAGAGAAATGGGGAGGTTTGGGTACCCATAAACCGGTTTAACCCTACCGCTGGCTTTTGCTAGTGCCGGTACCAAGTCCGGCTGTCCCGAGTTCCTATCGTTGTTTATGTTTGTCTTTTGTATTTTTATTGTGGGTTTTTTTCTTGTGCAGTTCCTATTTACTTTCTGGCATGTGGCTATGTTTTTCGGCCATTGTAGGTGTTTCCTGTTATCTTTTTTATTCCATGCCAATATTTACAAGCAGGGAATCGTTATATTTTGAAATAGGGTGGGAAAAATTATCCAATAACTAAATACCAAAGTTACTGTAAATTTAAATTCTGCATATGCGCATTTCGACAACTTATGTCTCTTCCGTACAGATAAAATCTAAAAGTTTGGAAGACCATAAAATCAAATATGTTATAAAACTGATAGAGAACAAATAACCAATATGATCTAAAAGTAAAGGCAAAGTCAGCTAAGGACAGAGCTTTGCATGAGGGAGATACTCCTTAGTTTTCAACAAAATTTACAAAATTTTAGATATTGCAAGGTTCGAAATACAATCGGCTTTCGGGTCAGCACCGAAGTACTGACTACTAGGCTGGTGAATACCCTCGGTGCTAACAGTCCACCAGCAGTGGCAAGAGACGCAATAACAGGAAACTATCAATATTCTATCAAATGCACAAAAGGTTATGTCCTCAATATCTTTACGAATGTTTACCCCCATTTACTCATGATCAGAATAATTATAATCTTAGAAACAGTGAAAACTACGTTATACCCAGATGCAGGTTAAGTCTGACTGAAAAATCCTTTGTACCGTCCTCTGTTCGACTGGAATAACCTAGACTTAAGAGTAAGAAATACAAGAACACTTACACAATTTAAGCGTAGATTAAAAGACTGTGATTTAAAACCCCCAGCTTATTTTGGTACTGGACCACGAAAATTCGTTATCATACACACTCGATTGAGACATCAATGCAGTTCATTAAATGCAGATTTATTTGAAATAAATGTTGTTGCTAGTCCTTCATGTCAGTGTGGCTCACTGTATGAGGACGTCATACATTATTTACTTGAATGCCCAGTGTACCAAAATGAACGCACAATCATATTCAGACAGCTCAGTGATATGAATGTAGAAATTACCGGGATATCGAAACATTACTCTTTGGCAGGGATAATTTAACATTGCAATCAAATTTGAGTATATTTGAAAAAGTCTTTCAATATATAAAAAATACTAAAAGATTTCTATGAGTTATGTGAGGTATAGTTCATTTCATTTTTTCTTATATCACTATAGTTCAACTTAGATATTGTTTTTTTTTTTCTACATAGATATATGTATGATGTTTGCTTTTTGTCATGCCATTTGTTATTGTAGGGAGAGGGCGTACATTAAGTCGCAATAAGTTATGCCCAATCCTATTGCTTTGATTTAATGCAATAAATATTATTAAATTGAATTAAATGCCAAGAAATCTTTACGACAATTTTTTTATAGCTTAAATAAAAAATATTAGAATCAAGCAATTATTTGAGCCTGAAACAAGAAAATCGCTTACACAATATTTTCAAGATTTGGGAAAAATTCCAAATCTTTCCCTATATCACAACTTAAAATATCGATACGGAGCCCTAACAAGTATCAACATAATGCCTTTTTATTTAAACTTATCACATACTAACATTCTCTCGTCCAATCAAAAGCCTTCCTTTCACCCCTCTATTTTTCATAGATCACACTTTTTCTACTTTTTCCATGTACTAAGTAAGGGATTATCTTATTGTTTAAAAAATTGTTGGTAGACAATGTATTCATTGGTACAGGCCAAAGTGTTATGTAAAACCACGTAATGTGGTTGATTGTGTAGAAAATCATAATGGTGATATTTTTATCAATTTTCTCTGCGATGTAAAATGGTCGTTTTAACGATAATAAATATACATGTGTTTCAACATTAGGGAAGTTGTAGATTATATGTGTGTTCCATATGAAGATGTTATAGGCAATATAAATTATGTACCGGATCGAATACCAGATCATTCATTTTTGTATTGTGATATAGGAATAAACAGTGTACATGAACCAAATTTAAGAAATGTCTACATAAACAGAAGTATAAGGTTTCAAATATTGCTAATGATTTTTTATTAAGTGAGGATGTTCAAGAGAAAGTATTAGAAACCATTAGTATTATTGAACATTCCATAAATATATCTGATAATGTTAAAATTTCAAAATCTTATCCATAATGAAATGGAAAATAAGTTACCAAAGTATAAATGCAGTAATAGTTTTAAAAACAAGAAAAAGTCATTGTATAAACCTTATTGGAATGTATTAAATAACCAGTGGAAAATTGTTCGTGAAACAGAGGAAAAATGGTTAAAATGTGAGGGTTCAAATTTGTTAAAAAGATCATTAAAAGAAAAATTTTGAACGTAAATTATTTGATCGATTAACCGTAAATATAAACGAAAATATCGCGCCGGATGAAGAAAGCCTTCAATGTATGTTGAATGTTGCCTCAGAATGGTGTGCAAATTGGAAACTTTGTATAAATAATGATAAAACAAAAGTTGTTCATTTCAGAACCCCAAGTATGACAATTTCCGAAAAATCATTTTCTTGTGACGGTAAAGATATACAGTATGCCGATTCGTATAAATATCTAGGTGTGTGGTTTGATGAACATTTAAATTTTAACAAAAATGCTAAAGAATTGAGTAAGGCTGCTAGCCGTGCCCTTGGTGCTTTATTTGGGAAAGTAATTTCAGCTGGTGGGATGACTTATAAAGTATATAATAAATTGTACATGTCATTGGTTGAACCCATTCTACTCTATGGTGCAGGTACATGGGGAACGAAAAATTTCAAAGTATTTTCCACCGTGCAGAACCGTGCTTGTAAATATTTTTTGTCAGTTAGTAAAAATACTTCCAATTTGTCTACACGGGGGGATATGGGGTGGTCATCATTTAATACAAAGTTGCGGAAATCTTATATCCTTTTGTATTGTAAACTACAAAGATTAGACGAAAATCGTATTCCTAGTAAAATTTGGAAATGGTCTAACAGAAGGCGAAAGGGGTGGTCTTTTGAAGTAAATAAGCTTATTGATACACTTGTAATAAGTTGTCTACAAAATGTGTTATGTATGACATTTCAGATAAACTGGACACTCTTGACAATACGGAGTGGCGTGATGAGGTTTTTAATGATACAAATAATTTAGTAAACAGAAATAAGTTACGCACTGACCGACTTTATAGCACAATGTTAGTGTTGAGCCATATGTCAGTCTTAATATTACGTCCTATCAGAGGAGATATATGTCAATGTTTCGTGCTGGTTCGTTGCCACTGGCTGTGGAAACAGGCCGCTACTCCAGGCCGCCTATCCCACTAGAGCAACGTTTTTGCCCGAACTGTGAACTTCGTGAAATAGAGACTGAGAAACACTTCCTTATGTAATGTCCATTATATTCTGATATTAGATTTAATTTATTTTTAGAATGTGCTCAATATATAGAAAATTTTAATACATTAAATGTAGATGAAAAGTTTATTGCAATTATGAACTGTAAAAATGTCCAAAAGGTTCTTTGTAAAAGTATAGAAAAATATTTTTTCCGTCGTAAACTCTTTATGGGTGATTAAAAAGATTAAATTAATATATATTCAAATTTCTTGTTAAAATATTAATACATTGTATTAAAATCTGAGCAGATGAGCAGTCAAGTTAATTGATCCTTCAAAATTTACAAATACGTGTATTTTTATTTCAGTAACTTCAACTTTTTTAAGTATAGATTTTAAGAAGTTTTATAAGTTTATGTTCAATTAGGTATATATGAATATTTTAACATGAACTTGAACGTTTTACAAGTGATGAGAGACATTAATTTTAAATTTATGGACTATGATGAAATTTTAAAGTTTTTATTTTGTGTCTCATAAGCCAACTTATGGCTGGATGTTGATTGTTTTAATTGTATATGTTATGTACATTGTGTAATTGTATATTTGTAAATCAACATGTGACACATTAAAAAAAATAAATTTTATTATTTTATTATTATTATTATGTTATATAGATAATCCTTTTATTGTCTGCAGCTATATACAATTTGTAATTAAAGTACTTACATTTTTACTAATACGAAAAGCCCATATAGTGAAAAACACTGAAATTTGTACATTGTCTAACAAACATATTTTTAAACAATAAAATAAACTCTCACTTGGTACATGTAAAAAGTAGAAAAAGTTTGCTCCATGAAAAATAGAGAGGTGAAAGGTAGACTTTTGGTTTTATATTCAATGTCAAAAAAAATAATAAATTATACAAAAATATATAAAAATTGCAAAGCCATTGATTAAACCACTCGAAATGTAAATATGTGATAAATGCGTTAAAGAATGATAAGCCATGCTCTATGAAATAAGTGCTCGGAGCTAAAGCTCCTCGCACTATATTTCATAGAGCATGGCTTATCATTCTCTAACCCTTACTTAATTAGCACATCTGATTTCCATTTGGTGGTAAATAATTCATTTTAAACAAAAATACAATTACCACCTTTAAGAAAAGTGATAAACAAACTAAAATTCATTTTATATAATTTCTATTTGACAGATGATTGGTCCATCTGTGGAAATAACATTTACTGCGATTTCGATGTAATGCTTTTTTATGAGGTTTTCCGTCAGGAAAACTTCACTAAGCTGTCGAAATTGAAATTATCCCGGGTACGAATATGTCTTCACATGATTTTTTGGCGTCGAAATTGTCCATTTACCTGACGATGTCTTTCCGAAAGTGACAATATACATGTATTTATGAGGACAATGTATTTATATGGCCATCCTGCAAAACGGGAATGAAAACAACACTGGAATATATTTCTGCGGAAGGATCAACAATGTAAACAGGACGCATATAACACAAAACTTGGTTATGTAACATATCATGACAACATCACCTGTACAACGTTCGATTCATAAATCGAAATACACAACTTATGTAATCCAAAAATAAGTCTTGTGAAACAGTGTCCAGATGTTTTACGCGACGGCCATTTGATTTTCAGTGAGGGCTTGAGCGTTTTTGTAAATAGATAGTTTAACCTTGGTGTCAGTAAAAATAAATATTCTAACCCTACTTGTTACCAACTCCACTCTATTAAAGAAGCCAGTATACCGTTTGGAAGAGTGGAAAGATTTTCACGACATAACAATCAATTATGTAAAAAAAAAGTAAAAATTGCTTGAAAATCGTATGACTACTGATGTTTCTTTCATATACATTTTTTATGAAGGGGTATTGTGGATCTAATAAAAAACAACTCGTATTTCAAACCTTCCTGGCCTCGATATCCGTGATACTTTCGATTTGAAACAAAATGTATTAGAAAATATTGAAAATGGTTAAAAATTGTGTTTCACGCGTATGAACTGACGTTGTTTCACTTGTCATTTTATAAGTATATAGTAGAGTTGAGAAATCGCCAGTTAACCAGACCAGGCGGTTATCAAGAACGTCATTTGAATATATTGTACGGACTCTGGTGGAAAATTTCTATAGACTCCCATGCGTGATGACAAGTCAAAACAATTCAATTCAAAACGTAATGTATATGCACTATTTGTTATCAAAATTGTACCCATCTCTCATTCTCTGCATTTCTTTGAGTATATTTTTTATTTTCTATTAGATACCTATCATTAGCTGACAAAAGAGTATACCATCCGTTTTTAACTAAACAGGGAAAACTGAACAACAGTCCTCTGTACTTTGATTGATATTTGGTTGATGCCTCTGTTGGTTGATTGCTAGTCCCCTATGTTGGCTGATTACTATTTCCCTAGGTTGGTTAATTGCTAGTTCCCGATATGTCTTGATTGCTAATTTCGGTAAGCCTACAATTGCCTTTTCAGCATGCTTATCGCATAATCTCATCTCAAAGTGTTAATTCAGCAACTGCTACGCCAAGAGGTTTATCGTATAAATGGCATGGCAAGAAAGTGGTCTGATAGTTGCTATTGAAGGGAGTTTTTCCTATAATCCTCATACATAGGTTTTAATTCTATAATCGCAATGACAAATGATTTTCAAGCAATAATGATACCCTTTTCTGCTATTGTTTTCAAGAATATAAGATTTAGCACCCAAAAAAACACACACAAAAAAAACCAAACAAACAAACATGACAAAACAAAAAAAACACACACACACACACACAAAAAAAACAAACAAACAAACAAAACGTAACAAAACAAAAAAAAACAAAAAAAAAAAAAAAAAAAAAACAAAAACAAGCATATGTTCAGCGTTGTTAATACTTATTACTTATTTTGACCAAATCTTTTGGGAGTATTTTTTCCATGCGTAACTGGATGTTAAATTTCTGTCATTTTGAATCATAGTTACCGAACAAATCTGTTTCCGTATAACCCACTTTAGAACCCCTCCAAGAGATCAGGAGTTGTTCTAATTATGCAGAAAGATATATAGGATTAAAAGCACAATACGATATAACTTGAATTATTACGTTAGCTAATAGCAATATTCAACAATCGATCCATATAAATGTACGAAAATAATTCTCCTTAACTTCATTTCTGCACAACCTTAAGATTGGTTTAAAATGCTTTATTAGTTAAGAAAATGAAATCCCTTTCAAAACCTAAAGTTTATATTGAAATTAGACTTATAGTATTTCTATTTCACTTATTTTTAAGTAATGGTTTAGCATGGTATTATTATTATCATTACTTTCATATAATAAAATCTAATGAATAATTTTGATGTTTTTCAAAATTTACGATCAGAGTGGAACAATACATGTCGTTCAACCCATATGATGTCCCCTTCTCAACCGGAAGTGCTTCCTTATACGTTGATTTTAAGCGAAAAATCATAATTTCTATGTATTTTTGCAAAGTGTATGAAACTATGTATGAAAGAATCATGCAGTTGGTTTAATTTAATGTTTATTTAGGAATTAATGAAATATATACTGTTTTTGCTCACACATGTCATGTGCATAGTCGCGCTAATACGGTGACGTCGTTTTGTTGTATATCTAAAAGTCAACTGTATTCCCCTTCACACGTTTTAGCCATATTTTGATAACTTATATAATATACAGAAAGAAAGTTATATTCTTATAGATCTGATTATCTTACGCAAGATGTTTAACATGCTAGTAATTTCCTATTTCAAAACAGTTGCTTTTCATACTAAGGATTTGAAAATTATATCACGTCTATTGTATTTTAGTTTCGGTATAATAAAACTATTATTGCCTTCATATGTGGTGAACATCAAAGTGGTCAACCCTTGTGAAGTTTATAAATATATATAGGCAATTATTGTATATTGTTTTTTTTTAAATCTCTATGCTCATAAAAAAGACTGAAGTTGTATCATAATCAACCTGTTTGGGATAGAAAGGTAATATACATTGGCGGATCCAGATGGGGGTCCGGGGGTTGGAATCCCCTTTTTTTCTGGACAATCATGTATTTTTAATGAATATCTTGATGTTTTATTAAGAAATACCACCAAAATTTTTCGTGCCTCGCTCCGCCCGGCGAAATCTGCTTTCATTTCCAATTGGAACTCCTCATTTTGTAATTTCCTGGATCCACGCCTGAAATACATCATACTACATGTCATGTAATGTTGATTAATGTACTTTTTGTACCATTCATTTAATGGATTATCGTATTTTTCTTGGGTTTCCACGTATACATTTCCTTACGCGATTAAATATTTTTTGGCATATCAATATGCATGTACATGTATCAGCTGTGTAGGATTTACCTTATTCTCACACTTTGATCTTAGTCCGAATAACTTAATATAAATCAGTTTTGTTGAACTTTGATGAAACTGTGTAGAAGTTTGATAAAAAAAAATAACGAGATGCGTTGAAATGTTAATGGCATATGGCTGTACGGAAGCTAATCTTTGCAACATTTTCTGCAATATATTTCTATTATTTTTTTAGGATTAGGTTTTCGATTTTTAGCAAAATTATATTCGCGTGCAGGGTGGAGGAAATTGATCAACTTTCGTGTCTTATTTGTTATTTTTAAATTTTTGTCCATAAACGTCATAATCAGTCGTGTTATGTAATTTGATTACTATTTACAGATAATTCAGATAAAGTTCATCAAATTTTATTAAGTTGAGTGAAGTATAGCTTTCTGTACACTGAGAAATATATTCATATTGTCAAAATATTGATCAATGATTTATTCACAAATAATCATATTAACTATGGGTAGAAACACTGATACCCCCATCACACTAGGCCACGATCGCACTACGACTGAGAAAAAAATAGGATAGTGGTGAGGTCGTTTTACGATCGTAGAAAGGTCTTCATGGTTGTGATGGTCGTGGAACTATTTTGAACATGTTCAAAAAATTCGTAGTGCGGTCGTGGTCAAATTTAGTCGTAGTGGTGTCGCACTAGTGTCGTAGTAAGGTATTCGAAAGGTCGTTTTAACCCTTTCCAGGCGGACGATGCCTTGAGGCATCAGGGGCACAGCTGGCACTATAATGTCCCTCATGGCTTTCCATACACTGGCAACGGGTATGAAAGACAGATGGTTACTATGGCTAAACAAATAACCCTATAAAAGAACCCAGATGCTGAACTCACAGAGTTGCAGGACCCTGTTTAGTACATATGGAAGCAAACTTTTTGCAAAAAACGAAATTTTGGGGAGGCAGCAGAAAACTAAAGTCCTTGGACTTTTTGTTTGCAGTAGAGGTCTAAATATGTGCCAGACCGAAAGAAAAAAAATTAAAAAAAATTTTGAATTTTTGACAGTAAGTTGAATGCAAAAAATGCTGAAATTGGCATTTTTGCCCCCAAGGGACTTTCAAAATCTGCTCCTCCCCTTACAGACCAAAGACTTTTCATGCCATTTATACATGATAGCAAAGAGGGTTGACCACTTTATATGTATGCACAATATAGATTGCATAACTCATATCAGCCGGTTTCAACGGCAACCTAAACCTCAAAAATGACAAAAATTTCCATTTTTCAGTGGGGGGACCTTCACATTGGAACAATTCCCACCCCCTCAACCCCACCCCTTCCACCCACCATCCCACCCTAATTCTTCCACATACTATTCCAAGATGTCGACTATCAGGATACCAATCTTCTTTAATGCCATCTACAATTAGTCTTTGGAATGATTTAGACATGAAAACAAGTTATTGTCGAACTGAATCGTTTAATAATACTATTAATCAGAAAGCCAGAGAATATACACTGTTTCCAAACATTATTTAAAGGGTGACAGAAGGTGAATTATTTTGTATACTCGGCTACGTTGCAAGTGCAGTGCCTTAAAATACGATCTAGTCTCTTTTAATATCGTAGCAGATTTTAAATGTAATTGAAGAAGTCGCGGAAAGCGAGACATAGGCGTGCAAAGTATGACGGCGATGGCGACGGCGGCGGCGCGTAAACTCAAGTTATTATATAGAAGCCTTTGATGTAGGATCTTTATATTTGATCCATAGGTAGCTTACGGCGAGCCCTATATGTCGGATCCAAAATCATGTGACCTTGACCTATATTTCGCGGTCCAGTGACCAGGTTAAGTTTTTTTGCTTAAGTTCATTTCTCAATAACTACGGGCTAGAATTCAATGATATTTGGTATATAGCTTGGTCTTGGTTAGTACATGTCAGTCTGCCATATCGCTTTTGACCTTGACCTCAATTTCACGGTCCATTGACCAGGTTAAGTTTTTTTGCTTAAGTTCATTTCTCAATAACTACAAGCTAGAAGTCAATGATATTTGGTATATAGCTTGGTCTTTGTTAGTACATGTCAGTCTGCTATACGGCTTTTGACCTTGACCTCAATTTCACGGTCCAGTGACCAGGTTAAGTTTTTTTTGCTTAAGTCTGTTTCTCAATAACTACAAGCCATAGGTCAATGATATTTGGTACATAGCTTGGTCTTGGTTATTACATGTCAGTCTGCCATATGGCTTTTGACCTAGACCTCAATTTCACGGTCCAGTGACCAGGTTAGGTTTTTTGCTTACGTCTGTTTCTCAATAACTACAAGCAAAAGGTCAATGATATTTGGTATACGGCTTGGTCTTTGTTAGTACATGTCAGTCTGCCATATGGCTTTTGACCGTGACCTCAATTTCACGGTCCAGTGACCAGGTTAAGTTTTTTTTTGCTGAAGTCTGTTTCTCAATAAATACAAGCCATAGGTCAATGATATTTGCCATATAGCTTGGTTTTGTTAGTACATTTCAGTCTGCCGTATGGCTTTTGACCTTGACCTCAATTTAACGGTCCAGTGACCAGGTTAAGTTTTTTGCTTAAGTTTGTTTCTCAATAACTACAAGCTATAGGTCAATGATATTTGGTATATAGCTTGGTCTTTGTTAGTACATGTCAGTTTGCCATATGGCTTTTGACCTTGACCTCAATTTCACGGTCCAATGACCAGGTTTAGTCTTTTTGCTTAAGTCTGTTTCTCAATAACTACAAGCCATATGTCAGTGGTATTTGGTATATAGCTTGGTCTTGGTTAGTACATGTCAGTCTGCCATATAGCTTTTGACCATGACCTCAATTTCATGGTCCAGTGACCAGGTTAAGTTTTCTTGCTTAAGTCTGTTTTTCAATAACTACAAGCTATGGGTCAATGACATTTGGTATATGGCTCGGTTTTGGTTAGTACATGTCAGTCTGCCATATGGCTTTTGACCTTGACCTCAATTTCATGGTCTAGTGAACAAAGTTAAGTGTTTCTGATTAGAATAGTTTCTTCATTAGTGTAAGTGGTACGGTAAGAATATTTGGCCTGTAGGTTGCTCTTGAGTAGTACATGACTGTTTTAGCGACATGCAGGGACAGGCGAGACATCTATTAGGGTCCATTCTTGTTTAATTAAATGTTCCAATTACGTCGAACAGAGAACAATTCTTTTTTGAATTTTTTAGATGGCTCAAATTTGAAAACTAACACAAGGACACTTCGTTTTGGAGACGACAGTAAAAATGATACCGAAAATATTTTCGTGGCCAGAGCAGTACAATTATTTATAAGAGGTAGCAGGCGATAAACACTTTTTTCTTTTTCTCCTTAATTCATTAATACTTGATTGTATTTGTATGTATAGTCACTTGTCATGTTCACTGTCAGAACATTACTCTCAAGATATTGGAGAGAACTTAATATAAGTTGTAAAACTTGTGTCCAATCCTATTGTACATATTTGACAATGAAATAAGTTTAAATCATCTACCCAGAAAAAAAACTCCTTTGATTGAAATGACCATGTGCAGGATAAGAATTTAATACAGGTTCCGTTATTTCTACACTTAATTTTTGTTTAAGAAAAATGTTTTTTTTTTTTTTTCATTTACTCTTACGTCAAATACGAACCCTATTTGATACCAACACATGGTTCGCTTGATGTCTGCCTAACACTAACTAATTTTGTTCATATTGTCATTCCAACACCTGCACAACCATCAAAAGAAGTGGCAATACTATGATATAGAGTTTTACAGTTTGATATGAATGTGCTCATCTCCTAGAACACTAAAAAGATTCGATTTTTAATAATTAAATACTATTTCAATGTGAATGTTTTAAATGCTTTGATATATTTCCAGGAAATAGCTAGGATATCGACTGTACATAAGAAAGGATATGATTTAATTTGCCTGCATTGTATCTTCGATTGTCCTGTTACAAAATTTGCACGTTATTCCTTTGTTCAAATTGAAGTTGGAAGTTTAAAATGGACTTGTACCATGTAAGTTTAGAGACTGTCTCATGTGCATTTACTCCATTAAGTATGAAGGGATGAGTAAATGTAAGTGGAAAAAAATCTCTTGAAAGCATGGAACAACACTTTTATTGTTGGTCTCCATCTTGAAGTCACCATGAGGCCTTCAAAAATGAGCTTTGCTCATACCTCATAGCAAGGTCAAAACGCACCTATCACTGGTTTGAGCGGAATTCATTGCCAGATGTCGAACAACGCTTATTCCATGTATTTTTACCCGTATCCTTTCAATGTATATTATCCTTCTAACTAAGAAGTTTGTAATCTGTTTGTTTTGTTTGTTTGTTTGTTTGCTTGTTTTGTTTTGTTTTAAATTTTTTTAAAGTTTACTTTTTTTAATCAAGTAAAGCAATGGGCAAATCATATGGGGAATTATAAAATAAAGTTACACTAAATTTTGGGAGTTTGCTTTAATCAACGTAAAATCAGGAATTTCTTGTTTATAAAGGAATGTCAGATGAGAAACAACGAAAAGTTGAATTGTATATGGTTTATGATCTGTTGAAGCTTTTATGCTGTATATATATTTTACAAAAGGATATGGAGTAAATGAACATTTGACCATAACACATATGTTAACTCCAACTTCAATTAATTTTAATGAGCATAGGAAATCCACGATTAAAAAAATATTACAATGCTTTGTGTTTCTGATACTGTATTGCCTTATTTTTACACGTCAAGTGCTCTAGTGGCCTGGGTGGCCGAGTGGTTAAGGCAGTTCTACTACCTATACAACCACTGAAATCTACCACCACTGCAGTTTGACTTTGTGCCCCACTCTGTACATTACAAAAAGGGTGCACTCGACTTACAATCGTAACTGATAAGGTATGTAAGTTACTTACCCAAGATCGGTGGTTCTCTCCGGACACTCCGGCTTCCTCCACCACTAAAACTTACCGTCATGAGATAGCTGAAATACTGCTGAAAATGACGTTAAACCCCATATCAATCAATCAATCAAGTGCTCTAACCTTTCAGTGGTGTTTCCAAATATTAAATACTGGAAATGGCGGTTAAATAACTGATTCCATATTATGCCAAAAAAATTTCCATAATTCAAATTTCTGGTTTTGCTTAAGAGGTCAATGCGGGAATAAGGAAAAACATTTTTATTAAAATAATAATCATATGCTAGGTGATGAAAAATTTGGTATAGTTTTTTTATTTTTTCATTAATTCTTATCCACAAATTTCATAACCCGTGAATATTTGTCGTTTGAAGTTTATTTACAGATAATTCAGAGAAATCCTGATAGAATAGTCATATAATAGTACAAGTTTTTGTGCACAGAGAAATCTATTCATATTGTAAAATGTAGGTGGCAGTAATAAAATACTGAAATATTAATCGGAATATATATTGTCAGTTGTCTAGCGCATTAAATATCATTTTCATTTGTATGAAATCACACAGGCTGCAGACCAATATTCAAATATTTTCTTCCGGTACATGACAAGATATCTTAACGACAATTTGGTTACTAGTTGAATATAAAGATATCGGTAAATAGAAAATAGTCGATCCAGAAACCTGAAAATCGCTTACACAATACATCTAATCATTTCCAAGATTCACACCAAATTTAAAATTATGTCACTCTCAGTTTCACTGAAGTTCACACTGTGAGTGCCTTGTTTTTGAATGCTGTGTTTTCTATTTCTCTGCTTTGTATCTGTCTAACGATATTGTTTTCTGTGTTTAACGATATTGTTTTCTGTGTCCTCGTTTTTTCCATGTCTTTGGACTGCGATTTTTGTAAATTCCACTCCTTTGTTCCTTCGGTATTCTACTGCCGTTGTTCCTTCATTACAGGCCAAGAAATCGATGCAAGACCCGAACAAATATCATTTAAACGCCATTCTGTTTAATTTTAATAACATATCAGATTTCCATTTGGTGTTAATTATTTCATTTAAAATACACAATTACTCCCTTAAAGAAAAGTGATAAAAACACTAAATGCCATTTTATGTAATTTTAATTTGACAGATAATTTTTTATCTGGGTAGATAAATTTCACTGCGATTTTGATGTAGTGCTTTATTGTCATTTGTTGGGTGACTCTGTTGGTTGATTCCTGTTTCCCTAGGTTTGCTGCATGATAGCTAGTCCCCGATCTTTCTTTTTTCTAATTTCCCAGGATTATCCCAGGTCAAGACGTTTAGCCTACAATCTCCATTTCAGCATGCCTATCCCATAATCATTATTCGATTTTTTTTCAATTAACTGATACCACAATATTAATCCAGTAACTGCTATGCCAAGGGGTTTATCGTATAAGCCTCATACCAAGAAGTTTATCATACAATAGTGTTTTGATAGTTGCCATTGCAAGGAGTTTATCCTATTATCCTCATACATAGGTTTTAATTCTATAATCGCAATGGCAATTGATTGTAAAGCAATAGTTAAACAGATGATTAAGTTTAATGCTAAACCCTTTTCTGGTTTTAATAAGAAATTATTCTCAGGAATTTAAGATTTAATCATTTACATTATCCCAATCAGACTCATTTAATCATAAACAACATTATCCCAATCACACTCTTCAGCAAAAGAAAGAAAGAAAAATAAAAAGAATATTGGCAGAATTGATAATACTCAATGCCAACAAATATTTGGAATTGGGAAAGAACTTTTTTTCATGCGTAACTAGATATTTAAATTCTGTCATTTTGAATCCAAAGTTACCCAACACATCTGTTTTCCGTATAACCCACTTTAGAACCTCTCCAAGAGATCGGGAGTTTTTCTAATTATGCAGAATGGTAAAAAGGATTAAAAGCAAAATACGTTATAACTTTAATTATTACATAAGCTAATTGCAATATTCAACAGTCGATTCATATATATGTAGGAAAATAATTCTCCTTAACATCAGTTTTGTACAACCTTAAACTTGGTTTAAAATGCGTTAATAGTTAAGAAAATGAAATCCCTCTCAAAACCTGAAGTTTATATTGAAAATAGACTTATGGTATTTTTTTCATTTATTTATATTAAATAATGGGTTAAAATGGTATTATTATTATTTGTTTTTGTTTAAATCTGTATGCTCTTTGACCCATCTTTCTAAATTACGTTATGTCATATGCTTTTCTGTTCCAAGATAGTGGTCATTGAGTTAGTAGTTTACCTGTATTGAGAAACGGGAAAGAGGAAGGGTAGGTTTTGGTACATGTACACATAAACCGCTTTAACCCTACCACTGGTTTTTGCTAGTGCCGGTACCAAGTCCGGCTATCCCCAGTTCCTATGTCTCTTGTTTTCATTATTTCACTTATAAATTGTGGCATGTGATTGTAGTTCCCGGGCATTGTAGGTGTTTACTGTTATCCTGTTTTGTAATGCTCAAATATACCAATATACTAGAGTATAAAAAAGACTGAAGTTGTACTTTTTCTTATCTGTCATAAGATAGGCCATAATACCTGTCAATTGTCAAATCTATGGGTACAATATTACCATCGCTTTTTGATAAATATTGATAACCAGTGGCTATGGACTAAAGCTCTGACAAAAAATGTTATAATGCGAACTTCAGCAGCTACAGGAACCACTTTCAAAAAAGGAGGTTTTATGGCAGTAACAAAAACAACATTAAAAAATAACATTTTACAGAAACCATTATCATTGGATGCCAAAGCTTATCTTGATAAAAAAAAAAATGGACCTTTTTGATAATCATATTCCTTTCCTTGCAGATTTATAGGTTGTTTATGCTCAGTCTGTGTCTAATTTAGATCCATGTAATTCACTTTGCATTTTTTGTATCATCCAATAAACGGCTATCCATTTTCGGTCGACTGCATATGAACAGAGACGCTACAGGTAGTCGCCATATAAGTAGGGAGATAGATTCATCAGTAAACCTGGTTTCAAAACAAAAACATTTTATCTATAAAATACGCGATCTAAGTCGGAATTTTGACAGCTGTCCTAATTTCTTCTGTGTTTGGGTATAAGTGTTTTGGATTTGTCTTTCGTCCAATGGATTTTCAATACTGGCCACTCCCTTTTATATTCATGATTTTTGTTTTATTGTCACTATTATTTATTTACACTTTGATTTTCGCAAATGACTACAACATTGATCCGTTTGGACATCGCGTTATACTTAATATGGTAAGTTTGCTTATCAACGTAAAAGGAGAAAATTCATGTTTATATAGAAGTGTAGGGTAAAAAACAACGAGGCGTCGAAATATAAATAGTAAGCGTTCTATGGAAGCATATATGCTGTATATGGTTATCCCAAGTGTTTTCTTCTTCTATTTTGCTATATTTGTACACTTAAGGTAGATCGAGCCTAACAATAATCTCTGATATTTTTAAACACATTGTAGTTCTTAACCCATATATTTAAAAAAAATAAAATTGTTATGTCAACAGTCATTTTTGTCTGTGAACAGGCTTTAAAACGGGCAAAATCCGATGTTTTTCAGCAATAGTCATAAAAAATAAGGAAATCTTACCAAGGATTTATGGTTTAGCGTTGATATGAATTAACGAATAGACAGATATTTCTTATTTTTGTTTTTTATTTAGGAGATACCTTTAAGCCTTCAATTGACCTTAAGAATCTTGGGGTCATGGCGTATAATTTGGAGAAATATATTCTTTGTAGTTTACGACACAAGAATTGTTTATAGGAACAGGGAGATAATTCACAACAAAGCCATTCACATGTACGACATTAAATTGATATACCAGAGAGAAGAATGTTCTGGCTTGTAGACTTAATTAGTTTCGCATCCATTAGATTTCGCAATATGCGTAAATCGAATTTGGCATGTTAAATTATAGTCAGATATACACTGAAGTGCTCCAATTATTCACCAGTTCAGGTTAAGTTCAGTTTACAAATATTTAATACTTAAAATGGTGGTTGATTTACAATTTTTTGTTATTTTGTGATTTGTTATACAACATACATTTTTTTTTTCAGGAGTCAATGCACAAATAAGTTATACCCTTTTAGCTAAATTATATTTATGTGCGAGGTGACAAAAATTCTGTCATTTTTAGGTGTTATTTTATATAATGTTATTTTTTCTCGACAAATGTAATAATCAACGGCAGTAGAATACCGAAGGAACAAAGCAAAAGACTACAAAAACCAAAGTCCAGAGACCAGGCAAAAGAGGACCCGAAAACGGTAGCACAATCACAAAACGCAAACACTATAAATACAACAACAAAAATTAAAATATTACCAGTGTGAACTCTCAAAAAGATTGACATCAGGTGCTCCGGAAGGGTAAGCATTTCCTGTACACAGCATCCGTCATACTGTAAGTGGGTCAATCCAGGGTAATGTCAGATTTGGTAATGTCAAATCGGTGCAAACGTCAATCTAGCTGAAAATAGTTTTCATTTGTGACACCAACATTTCATTTCTATCTATGATGTCGTGTTGACGGCAATAGCATTCCTAAGGCGTTTCTAAGTTGTTTATAATACTTCGTTTAGTAACTTCGGTATTAAGTTATTTTTCACTTTGACACAGTAACTTCGGTATTTAGTTATTTGTTACCACTAGGTCGATGCCACTGCTGGTGGACTGTTAGTCCCCGAGGGTATTCGCCAGCCCAGTAGTCAGTACTTCAGTGCTGACCCAAAAGCCGATTTTTTTTGGAACCTTACAATATCTAAATATTTCTAAATTTTGTTGAAAACTAAGGAATATCTCCCTCATGCATAGCCCTGTCCTTAGCTTATTTTGGCTTTACATATAGATCATATTGGTTATTTGCTCTCTATCAGTTTTTAAATATCTTTGGGTATATGGTCTTCCAAACGTTTAGATTTTATCGGCACTGAAGAGACATAAGTTGTCGAAATGCGCATATGCAGAAAGTACATTCACAGTAACTTCGGTATTTAGTTATTTGAAGAATATATACACTTGGCCATAAGTTAAGGACCACCCATATTTCAATTTGAGCTGAGCTTTAAATAGTAAATTTAATATTTTAATGTTTAAGAAATGTTTAAAAATTACTTTGTGATGAAATTATTCATTTAACAAGAAACAAGTCGTAAAGGTACACTAGTCACAAACAAAAATGCATATTCCATGGCTATTTGAAAAATGGGGTGTAAAATGGGTGTTGAATACAAGGAAACAAGTTTCACTGAAAGGTACGATTTCTTGTGGAAAACCTCGCTATCAGAAAATGAAAATTTCATATTGTCGAAATAAACACACATACAAGAAGAAAACAGTGTTTTTGAACCTTTGGATACGTCATCATTTCATGTGGGGAGATAATCTGTTTTAATACAGTTTTGAAGCGTAATTTATCTCGAAATGGTTAAATAATGGCAAGATTAGGACTTCATGGTACTGTAGGCTGTTGTTGCATTTGACTTCCTAACAGTAATCTTATGCATACTAATTTTTGAATTTATCTTGTCTACGGACCCCATAGTGACATTTTTTTGTCTACAAATTGCATTTTTTGGCATAAAATTTCTTTAATGCAATTGATGTCAGTTCTGACATTATGTGTTGCATAAAATTGGATTGAAATGTTGCTTTGTTCATAAAGGCATAGATTACCATAAAAACATTGGTATTTTGAAACTCGAAAAAACGGCAATGCGATTTCTTCAAATTTTTTCCAAAAATGACAATTTTCATTTATCAATATTTTCCGATCAACATTGTAAAAATTAATGAAATTTAAAGCAATTACCTTTAATAATGATAAAATGCGCAGAATTTGCTGTCAGGACAACTTTAAAACATTTCAAATAAAGTTTTCATAGATTTTTGATGAAATGCACCTCAATAATTAAGCCATAACATTTCATAAATTTGGCAAACTTCCAATAATAAAACTACACAGATGTTAAAGAAAATCAATATGAACACATTTTGTCAGATTTAAACGTCAAAATAGCCATTGATCCGAACAAGGAATTCATTTTTCACTCTTTGTGATTACCTAGGGAAGCAAGGGTAGATCAACTTTGAAGTAACAATTTTTCATTACGCATGTTTGCAGTGTTATTCGCCTTCTTTCAAAAACTAAGACATATCATATCAATGCATTTCTTTGAAGAAACTATTTTTCATTACGCATGTTTGCAGTGTTATTCGCCTTCTTTCAAAAACTAAGACATATCATATCAATGCATTATGCTTAGAACACCAAACATGTGAAAGAGCAAAATAAAAATTCAGAATATGACTTTGAAATAAATTTTCAAATCGGATGGTTCTTAAATTATGACCAAGTGTATATATTTTCTTATAATTCATATAAAATATGACAGAATAGCAATAGTTTTTGTTTGTTTAGTACAACTTTTTGTACACACAGAAATCTAGTCATATTGTGAAAATGTTGATAGATGATTCATATTTTTTTTCATTCTGATAATAATCAGTGCCACACTGAAATACTGAAAAATTAATAATACCCTTTTTAGCTAAATTATATATTCATAAAACCACATTCTCTGTTGTCTTGTCATATTAATATGGAGAAAATATATATTTTCATTTATTTGAAATCATCCAAACTGCATACCAAATGTTTTATCATTGTTATCTATATATAGGGGGCAAACATTTGATTCACAGGGGGAGACTTGGGCGATTTTGCTTATCAAATTTATGTTTTTTCACGAAAATCTCGAACAAATTATTTATTTTCACCAAATGTCATTATATCAAATTATGATTTGCATTTGCAATTAAAAAGTAATTCTTTATTTGAACATTAATTTATGTTATGACAAGTGGGATTAGATTATTTATTTTCACCAGCACCATGATTAAATTATTTATTTACAGATCGCCCAAGCCCCACCCCCTCCCCCCTCACTAAAAAAATTTAGATATCGGCAAACAGAAATTAGTCGATCCAGAAACCCGAAAATGGCTTAATTATTTCATCTCATCATTTCCAAGATTCACAACAAATCTCAAATCATTTCTTTATTTATTACAAGCCAAGAAATCGATGCTCGGTCCTTAAAACTATTAACAGTACTCAATTCTGTTGAATTTTGATTAACACATTCGAGTTCCATTTTGTGGTAAACAATTCGTTTTTACAAAAACATTTACCACCTTAAAGAAAAGTGATAAAAGCAGTAAATCCAATTTCATATAATTTTAATTTGACAGATAATTTGTCCATCTGGGGAAATGAAATTCACTGCAATTTCAATGAAATGATTTATTGTCATTTGGCTGCTGCTTTTGTTGGTTGATTGCCAGTCCTCTATGGTGGTTGATTTCTAGTCTCCGGGGTTTCTTCGTTTCTAGTCTCCGGGGTTTCTTCATTTTTAGTCCCCAATGATTTTACCAGATCAAGACGTTAATATCAATCAATCAATACAATCGCCATTTCTAATAACGAAATTCCGCTCTTATTGTGAATTCGGTTTCTGTATATGGTCATTTCAACAGCTTACGACTCTTCAGTGCAGGTAAAATGTAAACAGTTGGAAGACCACTTAAAACTAAAGGTAGATCCGCACTAATACACGGCGTGTTCGATTGGCGCATTTGCGAAACACGAGTCGGATTCGGAAATGACTTGATTTTCAAGCCGGAATATTTCTTATTTTGCCTTTTCATTGTGACGTCATAATAGATAGGCACACGCTTTCCTGCGAATAAGCCTCCTTTTCCTGTAAATATTATCTATTTCGTGAACTATATAAAATATCTTTCTTAATCACACGGTGACATAT
Source organism: Modiolus philippinarum (assembly GCA_002080025.1). NCBI lineage: Eukaryota > Metazoa > Mollusca > Bivalvia > Mytilida > Modiolidae > Modiolus > Modiolus philippinarum. Next base: position 35,998 of record MJUU01015288.1, on the reverse strand, counting down.
AGATTTTTTCAGCCTAACATATAGCTGAAGTGTATATCTCTGAAAAATAAAAAAAAATTAAAAATCTATCTGATATTTATTTCATATGAAAGCTAAATAATAAGCATGTTGTCACATTTCCTTATATATTCTATGTAAATAGTGTTGAAAAATACTGAATTTGGCCTGATAATCGAAGCCTGATAACAGGAAAAGATTATCAGTGACATATCATTTTATTTGATTTTTTGAACAAATGGACTAAGACCTACAAAATATCATCTCAAAATAAAGAATTTCTGTCTGATATTTTTATTAGGAGCTTTGCATGAGGGAGATACTTCTGAGTTTCAACAAGTTTTAAAATCGGCTTTCGGGTCAGCACCCAAGACCTTAATACTTGGCTGTAAAATACCCTCGGGGATTAACAGTCCACCATCAGTGGAGTGGAATCGGTTCAGTGGTTACAAATAATTTAATACCAAACTTACTGTTTTTGCTATGTCCATTTCGGCAACTTATGTCTCTACAGTGCAGATAAATACAGTTGAGTGCAGACATAACCTCTCATACAGTTAACTTGAACCAGTCATGAATAAAAAAATACCGAAGTAACTGTCAACTCAGATTCCGCACATGCGCACCTCGACAACCCATGTCTCCTCAGTGCAGATCAAATCAAAACATTTGGAAATCCATATATCGAAATACGTGTTGAATCTGATTGAGAACAAATTACCAAATCTAAACAGTAAAGCCAAAACCAGCTAAGGATAGAGCTATAAAGAAGGAGAACCTCCTTAGTTTTGAATAAAATTTTGCAAATTTAGATATTGCAATTTTCCAAATAAATTCAGTTTCGGGCCAGCACCGAATCACTGGTTACTGGATTGGTGAATACCCTAGGTTGGTGAATACTCCTCTACGTTAACTTAGAACAGGTATCAAGTCTGCTATAGAATCCTAACGCAAGCTCAGACCCCAAAAATGTTAAAATGCAACTTTAAGCAAGGTAATATCAACAGCTACAGGACCCCTTCCAGTAATAAAAATAACATAAAAAAATAACATTTTACAGAAACCATTATCTAAACCTTATCTAAAAATCTTGATTACAAAAGTTAGACCCCTTTGCGAATCATATTCCTGTCCTTGCAGATTTAAAGGCTGTTTATCTAATTCAGCGCTCCATGTTGTTTTCACATTGCATTTTTTTGTATCATCCAATAAACGGCTCTTCATTTTTGGTCGACTGCATATGTTTTTTCTACAATGTGCAAGTATCATGTGTATGATTCATCTTAATTATGTAAATGCTAGGAACACAGACGCTATAAGTAGACGCCATATAAGCGGGGGATAGATTCATCAGTAAACCTGGTTTCAAAACAAAAACATTTTAATATTAAATACCCGATCTAAGTCGGAATTTTGACAGCTGTCGTAATTTCTTCTGTGTTTGGGTATGAGCGTTTTGGATTAGTCTTTCGTCCAATGGATTTTCCATACTGGCCTCTCCCTCTTATATTCTTGATCTTGTTGCCACTATTATTTATTTACATAAATTGTCGAAATGCGCATACGCAGAAAATAAATTAACAGTTACTTCGGTATTTTGTTATTTATTACCACTGGGCCGATGCCTCTGCTGGTGGACTGTTAGTCCCCGAGGGTATTCACCAACCCAGTAGTTAGTATTTCGGTGCTGATTCAAAAAACGATTGTATTGAAACTTGCAATATCTAAATTTTACAAATTTTGTTTCAACCTAAGGTGTATCTCCCTCATGAATAGCCCTGTCCTTAGCTTAATTTTGGCTTTTCTATTTAGATATTTTGGGTTATTTGTTCCATATACTTAATATGGTAAGTTTGCTTATCAACGTAAAAGGAGAAAATTCATATTTATATAGAAGTTGGTGAACAGTATTTAGAAAATAAAAAAAGGGCATGCCAACAATTATGTTTTTCTGTGAACAGACCTTTAAACAGGCAAAATCCGATGTTTTTCAGCAACAGTTATAAAAAAAATAAATAAGGAATTTTTTTTTTTTGGTTTTGGTTTTTTATAGGAGATACGTTTAAGCTTTCAACTGACCTTACAAAGCTTAAGGTCATGGCGTTTAATTTGGAGAAATGTATTCTATGCAGTTAACAATAAAAGAAATGTTTATAGGAACAGGGAGTTAATTCACGACAAAATCAGTTACATGTTATTACGACATAAAACTGAAAAAACAGAGAGGAGAATGTTCTGGCTTGTAAACTTGATCAGTTCCGCATCCAATTAGATTTTACAATATGCGTAAATCGAATGCGGCATGTTTAATTATGGACCTACATTGGAGTGCTCCAACTGTTTACTGGTTCAGTTTAAGTTCAGTTTACAAATATTTAATACTAAAAATGGTGATTGATTTTCAGATTTTTGTTATTTTGTGAATTGTTTACAACATACCATTTTTCTAGAGTCGATACACGAATAAGTTAATATACCCTTTTTAGCTTAATTATATTCATGTGTGAGGTGACTAAAATTCAGTCATTTTTGTGTGGTATTTTATATAATGTTATTTTTTCTCGACAGATGTTATTAACCAACGGCAGTAGAATACCGAAGGAACAAAGAACAAGATAATATAAATCAAAGACCAGAGACAAGTCAGAAGAGAACTAAACTGTCAATAGTTTGTACCATAAACTATTTGAAATTCTGTCGTATTTATCACGCCTTTGGTTTCATACTCGCTGTTTTGATCGTTTTCTCGTGCCATGTTCAAATTGTTTGGCGGTCTGATTTCTCCAAAGGTTCGTTCTCTGTGCTATGAATAATTTCATCCAGTAACTTTCCTTTTCAGTCTGTACGAAAGAAAACATCGATTCTGTTTCTAATTTGTGCGGATCCGCCATTTTGTCTAATTAAAACAACTGATTGGAATACTAACGACGGATCTACGACGGTGCGGAACTAAAAAATATCCGTTTTTACCGACCACCTTTACGAAGGCAAAGGTGGTTGGCCTGCAAAAAAACCTAGTCGGCAAAGCCAGCTTAAATGGCGAATGGAAAACACTGGAAGACGGAAGACCAAAGACGCTACACAACCACAAAACACAAACTCTACAAATACATAATAATAATTAAAGCACTAACAGTCTGAACTCTCCAAAAGACTGACTTCAGGTGCTCCAAGAGGGTAAGCATGTCCTGCGCTGTAAACAGCACCCGTCACATTGTCAGTGAGTCAATCAAGGGTAAAGTCTTAATCGTTAATGTCAAATCCGGACAGACATGAATCCAGCTGAAAGTGTCAGTTTTCTTTTGTGACACCGACATTTCACTCACTCCTATAGAGAAGAGAACCAGTCCAATACACCTTGTGGAACAAGATAGGTCAAAGCTTAGATTAATAAAGAATTTGCATATTGACCTTTTGACCTTGACCTTATCTTGGTTTTTTTACATGCCTACCCTAAATGATAAAATTAACCATTTTCAATCTCACATCATTTTGAGTATGCCATATTATGACTCAAAGCTATTTTTATAGTGATATTGTTTCAACTTATGTAATGCCCAATCAAGCAACAAATGTAGTACAAAAGGTTTTAGTGATTTACTTGCTTCTATTTCAGTCTAAACCAAATTTTTAGATGGAATTTTCTCATTTATGACCAATGTCTTTTACAGCATGCCTTAATTTGGATCAGAAGTTCAAATTTGTATTCTTGATCATTTAAATGAGATATTCGATTGCTCATTTGCCCTCAATTCTTGTTTTAAATCACACAGTTATCCACATTGTGTAGTTTTATTTGATTAGCCAAGAACAAATTAGCCATACATTGCTTTGTACACACCCCTACAATAGTTGAATCCATTCTGCATAGTCCTATGATTATGATTAAATGTATTTTCCTTAAATATTGGTTCAATTAAGTATTAGCTAATCAAAAAAGGCACATTAAGACTCAATTTTACATAAAATGGTGAAGTACAAGCCCATTTTAAACTCACACTATTCTTAAATAAATGTGAATTTTCACCCATTTTGCGCCTCTAATTGGAAAACAATGAAGTGAATTGTCAAGTTGCATCCAATTTGTACAATAAAACCAGTAGGAGACATTGTATTTAACATTCTATATTAAAATATATCAAAGTATGACAAAAGGAAGGGGAGATTTTACCAAAAATTAAATATTGATCATTCGCCCCTAGTTTCGGACAAATTTTACCTTTTTTGATTTGTCTCGAATCAAATCTCAGTCCAAATAGATGGGCAAATCACTGCAAAAAGTTCAAATGAGCACACAAGAACATGTTAGTACAAATAAAATATCTATAACAATATTTCACTATTTCTGGCATTGGAAGCTAAATGGTATTTCTTTAAAAAAAAATCTTTTAAAAAATCAAATCTGCTGACTCAGTAATATTTCCATAGTGGTTTGCTAGATTTTACTTTCAATCTTATATTGTTCCAGATATCAATACTCAGTATCATATCAACCATTTAAATATAGCAATATTCATCTAAATCCAAAATTAAGGGGAAACAATATTTTAGTTATAGGGAACAAGAAAGGAATTCATTTCCCATTGTCCACAATGCTAATATATTTCAGATTTATAGTACTTTCTGACAATGATCAGATCAAAAACTATTCTGGCTGTTCAGGAACTTTTATTGGCACTTCTAAAAAATGCATGACCGCCTTCCTTTTGCGCTATTTATAGAAGAGTGGGGATACCCCCTTTAAAGTTCACCTTTTAAAAAAATCGCCAAAAATTACTGTGAAGTGCTAAACATTTTTTAATTATTTATTGAAAGACTGCAAAGAGTAAATGACATGAAAATGTGAAAGACTTAATTAATTTACATCTTATCATGCAGCACAGCCAATCCTTACTTTACCCATCATTCAATTCCATGGGTACACAGATAAACAAACTGGTTCCCTTACTGAATTCCGTCCTTTTTACCTTCATATCCATCTATGATGTCGTGGTGACGGCCATAGAATTTCCCGAGTCATTTCTAAGTTGTAAATAATCCGTCGTTTTTTTTCTTTGAAGAATATATTTTCAGATAATTCATATGAAATATGACAGAATAGCAATAGTTTTTGTTTGGTTAGTACAACTTTTTTTTACAAATGTTGATCGATGATTTATTTACTTTTTTCATTCTGATAATAATCAGATTTATAATAGGTGGCTACACTGAAATATTAATAATAGAAAAAAATGAATGGATATGGTTGATTGATTGATTGATTGATGTTTTACGCCATCTTCAGCAACATTTCAGCCACATTGTGGCGAGAACTGCTGAGTATATTGAACAATTTTAATAAATACATAAAATATTAATATAAAACCATATAACTTTATACAAGTAAAACAAATGTGTAAAATGTAAAATATAATAGAAGAAATTATGGTTTGACAGTAACAATATTAGAAATTAGAAACTCAATTTAAAATTGATCCATTTAAATCTTACTAAATAAATTGATTGCTTTTAAAAATTGAACGATTTTGTCGCCAGCGACGTTTGTAAATAGGTCTTTAAGACTGAATGGATATGGAGTGAATGTACATGTGACAAAATAAGAATAAAATACCCTTTTTTGCTAAATTACATTTATATGCGAGGTGGCGAAAATTCAGTCATTTTTGTGTTTTATTTTAAATAATGTTAATTTTTCTCGACAACTGTAAACGGCAGTAGAAAACCGAAGGAACAAACAACAACATTACATAAATCAAAGTCCAGAGACAAGGCAAAACTAAAAACAACAGGAGACAGAAGACCAAAAACGATATACAACCACTAAACGCAAACACTACAAAAGCAACAATAAAAATTTTAAGCCCTAACAGTGTGAACATTCAAAAAGAGTAACATCAGGTGCCCCGGAAGGGTAATCATGTCCTGCTTTGTACATTTTTTGTACACAGAGAAATCTATTCATACTGTGAAAATGTTGATCGATGATTTATTTATTTTTTTCATTCTGAAAATATTCAGATTTTAATAGGTGGCCAAACTGAACAACTGAAATACTGAAATATTTATCTAATCACATTGTCTGTTGCCTTGTCAATTGAATATGGAGAAAAATGTTCCTTTTCATTTATTTGAAACAATCCAAGCTGCATACCAGATGTTTTATAATTGCTACCTGTTAGGGGGCAACCATTTTATTTTCAGGGGGAGGCTTTGGCAATTTTGCTTATAGAAAATTATCTATTTTCACGAAAATCTCGAACAAATTATTTATTTTCACCAAATGTCACATCAAATTATGTTTTTGCATTTGCAACAAAACAAATTATACTTCAAATGAAAATTAAATTATCTATTTATGACAAGTGGGATTAAAATATTTATTTTCACCAGAACCAAGATGAAATTATCTATTTAAAAAGTCGCCTAATTTCCAAGGTTCAAAACAAATTTCAAATCATTTCCTTTATTACAAGCCAACAAATCGATACTGGTCCCTTAAAACTATTAACATTACTCAATTCTGTTGCATTTTAATTAACGCATATGAGTTCCATTTTGTGGTAAACAGTTCGTTTTTACAAAATACAATTACCACCTTACAAAAGTGATAAAAACAGTAAACGCCATTTCATATAATATTAATTTGTCAAATGATTTGTCCATCTGGGGAGAGAAAATTCACTGCGATTTCGATGAAAAGATTTGTTGTCATTTGGCTGATGCCTTTGATGATTGATTGCTAGTCCTCTAGGTTGATGTGAATGCTAGTCCTCTAGGTTGGTTGATTGCTAGTCCTCTGTGTTGATTGATTGCTAGTCCTCTGTGTTGGTTGATTTGATTGCTAGTTCTCTGTGTTGCTTGATTGTTAGTCCTCTGTGTTGGTTGATTGCTAGTCCCCGGATTTCTTCATTGTTAGTCCCCTACCTTTCTTGATTGAGGATTTTACCAGCTCAAGACGTTAATTTATCCTACAATCGCTATATCTAATAACGAAATACCGCACTTACTGTGAATTCGGTCTCTGCATATTGCCATTTCGACATAATGGCCAATTCGACAACTTATGTTTTTGCGGTGCAGATAAAATGTAAAACTTTGGACGACCATAAACTCAAAATGTTTTTAAAGAACAGAGAGAGAGAGAGAGCAAGTAACCAATATAATGTAAATGAAAAGCCAAATCAGCTAAGAACAGAGCTTCGCGTGAGGGAGATAGTCCTTAGTTTTCAGCAAATACACAAATAATTAGATATTGCAAGTTTAAAAATTAAATCGCCTTTCGGGTCAGAACCGATGCACTGACTACTGGGATAGTAAACATCCTCTGGGAGTAACAGTCCACCAGGACTGGCATCGACCTAGTGGTAACAAATGACTAATTACCAAACATACTGTGAATTTGGTTTCTTCATCTGGTCAATTCGACAACTTATGTCTCTACAGTGTAGATAAACATGTTTATCCTATACGCGTTATCCGCAGATGTGTTTTATATAGAATCATGCCAAAATATTAATCCACTTATTGCTTTGCCAAGTTTTTTATCTTATAATCGCCATGCCAAGAGAAGTTTTCGATAGTCGCTATTGCAAGAAGTGTATCCTTTTATCGCAATACATAGCCCCTTATTCTCTAATCGCAATGGCAAAATATTGCAATATAATGATTTAGCTTTATAATGCTAAACCTTTTGCCTTTTTTTGTCTCATGGACTTCGGCTCTTGACTCTTTTCGGTAATTTTGTTATTACCCCCATTTAATAAAGAAAAGAGATGGGCAAAGTTTCCTTAATCGCTTTGGTAATACTTATTGCCTACAAATATTTGTCCACGTAGTTTTTTCATGCGTAAGTTGATGTTGAATTTCTGTCATTTTGATTCCAGGTGACTAAACACATCTGTTTTAGTATGACCCCAATTAATAACCCCTCCAAAAGATCAGGAGTTGTCCTCATATTGCAGATGTTGCATAACACAATATTGAAAGCTAAATACACTATAACTAAAATTATAACATTAGATAGTTACCATAATAAAATGAGAAATGAACGTATAAATAATTTCTTAAACATCTGTCAAACTTTAGTTAAGAATGCGTCAATAGTCAAGGAGAAGGAAATCCCTTTAAAACTTGAAGTCAATATTAAAATGGTATTCCTATAAGTTTAATTTCAAAAACTTTATATTTATGATAAAATATTGGTTTGAAAAAAATATTATGATTTTCCCTATATATCATAATTATGAAATATACTAATCCTTAAAACACATTTGAAGAAAACAAGTAAACAAATACGCCATCGTATAAAATTTTTACTAACACATTTGATTTCTATTTTGTAGTTAACAGTTGATTTTAATAAAACCAATACCTCCTGAAAGAGAAGTGATAAAAAAACTAAATGTAATTTAATATAATTTTGAAATGTCATATGAATGTCAAGCTGCGGAATTAAAACTTACTGTGTTTTCTATATTTAATGTTTTATTATCACTGGATTGATGCTTCTGCTGGTGATCGTTTGTCCAAACGTTTTCAGTCATCCACAATTTGTATGCTGGTTTGATAATTGACCGTTTACAAAATTATAAAGATTTAAAAATTTATATAATTCCAATTGCATTTGCAACGTCCAATTTCATAAGTCAACGTCACGAACAACAACGAAGTTATTTTCTCGATAAACGCTTCTTGCCCATTAATACGCTCCGAGGAATATAGTGCAGTATATGGTGACGTCAAATTCAGTGAATACGTTGTTTTTATATCAAACGATTGGAATTATATGAAATAAAAGTAATTTTGGAGGAGTTTATGGATGTGTAAACGCGGCCTTTCACTCACAAACTTTACATAAAGTCCCTCGGACTTTATTTAGTTTGTGAGTGAGTCGGCCGCGTTTACACATCGATAAACTCCTCCAAAATGACTTTTATTCCTATAATAAATCCAAGGAAAGTCTTTTTGCTTTGTAGATATTTGATTTCGCATTGCTATTGGGTCCTTAAGATTATTTATTAAATGACATCCTTTCCATGTCAACCTTTCCATAACTCTTTGTCTCCAGCTTTATTTCGGCCATTTTGTTAATTTCCAAAACAAGAGTTTCAATCCTATTTAATAATGTGACCTTGATATAAATTTTCAAGTTCAAAGGTCCTATTCAAATCAAGAAGAGCATATTTCCTGCTGGTGACATTGCAAGGTGTCAAACATAAAATATATAGCCAATACCAGGTATTATGAAGAAGAAAAAACAGCCAATACAGAAAATTTTTACATAATACATCAGACTGACCTTGAGGTCTTCAGTTTTACAATGAAGCGCTTTATACTGAAATGGAACATCCATTATTTTAATTACAAAACTGTATGGTAAAAGGCAAAACAAGAAACTGTCTTAAAATAAATATTTTTAATCAGTCAAAGTTCAAGGTTAAAGATTACTCGTGTATTTTAATGCATGTTTTTTTTAATTATGTACCCGAATATATGGTAAATCAAACACTGTGTCATAAAAGGCTACTAAACGAGAAAGATTTATTAAATCTCCAACTTAACTTGAGAATCATAAAAGGAATTTGACCTTGAAAAATTACAAACACAGTGAAGGTCTATGTAAGAGGTCATTGGTATCTTCATAAAATGGTTTGTAAAGACCAATGCTTATAAATATCCAATATTTGACATTTATTTATAGCTAAGAGTGTAAACCATACCCTAATTCAAAGTCGCACATTTAATAGGAAAATTAACAGAACAGTGATTATTGTGACCATTGTAACGGAAGTAAAGCCCCCCTTTTTTGGAGATCATTTTCGTCACAGTAGGTATATTTATAAAATGGAATATTGTTTGTCATTACAACTGTCCATCCACAAAACAAATATTCATGCTTAAAATGTGAAAAAATGACAATTTTGCACATATACCTGACTGTTGCAATGGTAACCAGTTGTCATAGCATTTAAAAAAAAATGAGTTTCCTACATTTACATGGTAGTGTAAAACACATTTCAAGAAATTTCATTACCATGCGTATTTATAGAGTTGAAATGCCTACAAAGAAATATATTGCAATTTCTGAATGTATAATTTTCGCAATCTCGTCTATTCATCAATGTTGAGGATACTAAATGTTCGCGGTTTCTGGCAGCCAATGTCCAAGTACTATTTTAGTTATACCTTTTAGCGAGTATTTAGATCTTCTATTTTTGAATTGTCATGTATACCTTATATTAATGATAATCAGTATACCATGAATATTAATAGAACAATTGGTATAAGACTTGTGTAATTTCTAACGAGATTTATCAAACTGGCAATTAGTAAACTAAGCGAATGATTTAAAAGATGTCAAATATCAAAGTGCAGATATATATCCATCTTCTCAATATATGTAACTGAATTATGACATGTTTTAAACACATAGTAACTATAATTTTTATTGTAGCAATTATTTAACTCGAGAACAGTGTACTGCGATATAGGACAAAACGTCTGAAAATCGATTTCAATACCATTAGACTATAATCGCTATTTCGAGAGGTACCTACTTTGATAACACTACGAAGAGGTTTTTTTGTATAATTGCCATGCAAACAGACTCAAAGAGTAAACGCCATGTCTAGAGGTTTGTTCCGTTATCGCCATGTCCAGAGGTTTGTCCTGTAAATGGTTCATGCTACAATTGCCATCCCAATAGTTTTTTTTTCTATTTTCGCGTGCCAAGAGGTTTAAAATAGCTGTCGAGTAACTACCGGACACTACCGCAATGGAATGGAGGTTTGCCATGCCATAAAACCGGTTTAACTCACCATTTCTTTTGAAATGCCTGTACAAGTCAGGACCATTGTGGTCGACAATTTTTCCGGTGGTTATCACCTGATTTGTCTTTTTGTCTCATGGACGTCGGCTCTTGACAACTCGGTTCGGTAATAGGGTCTGTGAGTCTCGTTAAATTTTGAAACTTCCGGTCACATAAATTGTACCCAAAAATATATGACGTTTCAAGCAAAAATTTGAACGTCATAATCCTCTTACGTCATGTTTTGGCTGGAAACTTTTTAGAATTGCTTTTTAAATTGTGAAATCTCGAGGGTGATATGACGAGTCTTACAGATCCTATTTTGTTATTATCCACATTTTCTATTCCTAGATGTCTGTCTTTTAATCGTCTTGCCAAGAAGATTTTCCTATAATCGCCATTTTTAGAAAGTAATCCAGTCACCATGTTAAGGCGTTTTTCCTATAATCGCAATTTCAAGAAACAACGGCAGTAGAAAACCGAAGGAACAAGGGAAGTGATGATTACAAAAATCAAAGTCCATTGACATGGCAAAAACGGGAACAAAGAAAAACAAAGACAAAACAAGGACCAGAGACAGCTACAAGGCACGGAAATAAAAAGAAGGTTTTTCATCATGTTTATCCTAACTTGTTATGTTGAGGTTTTTCTATAAACTCAATGACATGCCAAAATTTTAATCCAGTAAAAGCTATGCCAAGGGGTTATCGTATAAGCATCATGCCAAGAAGTTCGTCATAAAATTATTTTCCGACAGTCGCTATTGCAAGGAGTTCGCCCTATTATCGCCAAACATAGGTTTTAATTCTATAATCGCAATGACAAATAGTTGTGGAGTAATAAATACTGTAATTGTACATATTTTCGCGGTTTACTTATTTTTACGAATTTCGCGGTCGGCAACTTTCCGCAAAAATAAGTACCCGCGAATGTACTAATTTAACATTCAAGTTATAAGGAAAGCACTCACTTCCGTGAAATTAAATACACGCAAACTTGGCTAGAGAGGAATATTGGCGAAAAAAGTACCCGCGAATATAAGTACAATTACAGTATACAATGATTTATGTTAATGCTAATCCCCTTTGATACCTCAAAAAAGAATCATTTGGAAAAATTCAGAATTTAAGTATAAATACCATAATCGTTATCACACTCCTTTAACAAACAATAAAGATTGGCAAAATTTCCGTAATCGTTTGGATATTACTTATTGCCAACAAATATTCGCTGATTGATTTTTTCCATGTGTAGCAGGGATTCTGCTATGAGAAATGTCACTTTGTGACTGATGACGTACAAGTCAACACGTTGTGTTGCACACTTGCAATGATGCCAAATGACAGGCAATGACAGACGACTTGTCACTGTGCCTGATTTAATAGGTAATCCACTGGCAGAACTAACTCAAAGCTGATAGAGCGACTACAAACACTGACTTTCAGTAGGATTTACTCCTGGAATAGGTAATCCACTGGAGGAATTAACTCAAAGCTGGTAGAGCGGCTACAAAGGCTGACTTTCAGTATGGAATTTTTATTGTACAAACTTAAATGGGTGTTGTCAGTATGAAAGGCTGACTCCAACTGAAGTATAAGACTCCAGTCAAACAAATTGCCGAATATTATATAACAATTATTGATATTCAATTAACAAACAAACATTAAGCACTTTAAGGCTAACAATAATAGATAATTGAAAACGGATTAATGTCACTATGCATGGTCGAGACGAAACTAATAGAAATGTCCTTGTAGGTAGAAACCTGTAAACGAATTAATGGATAAGACCTTGTCAAATAAACTAACAAATTGATTTTTACCCTTTTGAAACACGAAATAATCCCTAAAGAGTTTCTTTACCACACCATTACAGATTACGTCGAATTTAAGTCCAAAACACGAAATTGAATAAATAAAGTACAAAATAACAGTTAAACGATAATTAAATATCAAACTATAGGAAAAATAAAGTCTACAATGATTTAAGATATAAAATTTAGAATTCATATTTCAAAATTACCAAACAAAATTTAACATACTTTTCCACTGTCACACATACGTCATTCGATGTTGAATTTCTGTCATTTTGAAACCAAACACATCTGTTTTAATGTTACTCACTTTAGATCCCTTCCAAAAGATGAGGAGCTGTTCTATTTATATAGATGGTGCATAATACATAGTGTTGGAAGCAAAACACAATATATTTCATGTTATGATAGTTAGTTGCTATAATTTACCATCAATCTTTATAAATGGATGTACTATGAATGATATTGACAAACTTGAGAAAATTCAATTAGAAGCTTAAGCAGCCCGGATAGTAATAGGATTAACTAAATATACAAGTAAAGAATATTTATATTTTGAAACGGGTTGGGATTCGCTTATAAACAGGAGAAAAATTTAAAAAAAACTTACAGTGTTCTATAAAATGCACAATGGTTCTTGTCCTGAATATTTAATTAAATGTCTTCCGGAGCAAACATCCAATATTAGTGAATATGCTCTTCGTAATAGTAAAAACTATGTAGTTCCATTTTGTAAATTACAGAATTATAACAAATCTTTTGTTCATTCTACTGTGCGTTTGTGGAATGATTTAGACTTGACGGTAAGAAATTCTCCAACTTTATCAATGTCAAATCCAATTGCTTTAAAGCTCCCTAATATTACGGCGTTGGTCCCCTTGCATACACGTCTAAGATACCAATGCAGTTCGCTTAACGCAGACCTTAAGAGAATTAATATTGTAAATGACCCGCGATGTGCCTACGGATGTCCCTATGAGGATGCGTTCCATTACTCGAATGTCCATTGTATGTAAATCAAAGAGTTAATTACTCTTTCTTCTGATCTAAATGAAAACGACTTTTGTATTGAGGTACTACTTTTTGCTAATGATAATTACAGTGATCAACAAAATTCCTTGATTTTTCAAAAAGTTCGAAAATTTATAAATCAGTCTAAAAGATTCTAGGCTCTGATCAATTGATCTGTTACTTAATTACATTTTCATGCTTTAATTTCCTTGTCATTTACCTTGTTATATTTAGTTTATATACATTTCTGTATGTGTTTTGCTGTCATATTTAAATGTATGTTGTAAATTTATAAGGAGAGGACACTTGTAAGTTGAAATAACTTTTGTCCAATCCTATTGTCTGTATTTCAATAAAATAATATTAAACTATAAATTGAAAAATGTACGAAATAGATCTCCCTAAGGTGGCACGGGAGTCTTAAAAACTCTCAGAATTTTCTGGTATTTTCATTATTTACACTTTGTTATTAGAGCATACAAAAAATAAAATAGAATAAAAATTGGGGTCGCCGGCCAAATCTGTCATGTAAAAATCGGCAGTTTTGGTTGAAATATAAAAAAAAAGAAATGGGGTAAATGTCAAGGAGACATCATTCCATATCCAGGTTAAAATGACCTAAAACAAAGCATTTAGGGGTCACCGTAGGAAAAATTAAGAAAAAGTAGCAAATTTTAACAAAAACTGAATTTATTTTAGTTACATCAGATCGATTTCAAATTTTGTGAATTAGTAGCTAATATCTGTGCCTTTAATTTGCATGAAAAAAATTTCGGGGTCACCGAATTTATTTTTGAGTAAATTGCGAAAAACTGAATTTTTCCTATTATTTCCATACAAATTATATCCCCTTAATAAACCATCAGTTTTCTGAATAAGTTCAACATTCTGCATGGTGTTTTAATAAAAGTGGCATATTTGATCAAATTTAACTATTATCTGAGATCTAAAATCATTTCGCCAACTTTTCCATTGGAAATTCCGGTTCTTTTTGTCAGATGTGCAAGAATGATGCGCAGTTTTAAACTCTCATACTACCTTAATAACATTTCAGTACAACTTTGGTTTTAAATGTGTCAATAGCATAAGAAATGGGAATCTCTTTCAAAATCAGAATAGACTGATGGTATTTCTATGAGTTTGATTGAAAATACTTATTTATTTGATCTGCACTGAAGAGAGATAAGTTTTCGAAATGGCTATATGCAGATTAAATAACCCAATATATAACCAAAGTTTGAAGTAAACAACTAGACAAAAAACTTCATTCTATTTAATTTTAATTAATACGAGTGATTTCCATTCGTTGGTTAACAGTTCATTTTTATAAAAAAAAATTACCTCCTCAAAAGGAAGTGATTTAAACACTGAATACCATAAATGTCAGCTGATTTGTACATCAATTAACTGTGATTTCTATATTTATTGCTGTTGATGTCTCTTCTGATGATCGCTTGTTCATAGCAAGTAGCCGAGGATTTCACCAGCCCAGTCTTCCAGCATTTCTAAGTAGGTACGAAAATTGAACTTTCAAAAAATTATAAAAGTTTTAAAAAAATTTTAAATTTAAGGAATATCTCCATCCTGCCAAGCTCTGTAGGAAGTTGAAACTTTATACAACAATTAGAAAAAGAGTTGAAAAATATCTAATGATATGATACAAATTGACAAATGTTGGTAAATAGACGAAAACTGAACAAATTAAATAATTGGAAAATTTATATATTTCAATGTTTTGGTAATACTCAGATTTACATCACTTGATGAATGTTAAAAATGAGCGACATAAAACAGAAATAACTTTCAGAAAAACAGATACTTACTGTAGAATAGTATACTTCTGAATAGGACAAAATGTTTTCAAACCAATGGCTATGTTTTACCGATAACCATTACTAATTAGTTTTTTGTAATCGCTATTCCGAGAAGGTGGAAAAGTAGCTCCTGTAATCACAATGCAGAGCATTTTTTCCTACAATTGCCATGCCAAGAGTCTAATACTATCTTGATCTTTCAACTGGATTTAAACTCAGAAGGTGAATAACAAAATTTAAAATTAGTTGTCATAAATTAAAAATAAAATGTGGTAGATAAGACCAGTAACACCTGTAGTAATAATTTAGAAGTGGATGATGAATCTCATTTTTTTTAATAATTGTACTTAATTTTCAGAATCTAGAAAAACAGTATTTGATATCATAAAAGAATCCAGTGTAAATTTTGATCAAATATCATTATTCCACAAAGTACTTTGGACTTTTAATTGCGAAGATAACCATTTTAAATAGCCTTGGGAAGTTCCTCTTGGAGTCTGATTTATCTTAGCCTTTAGAATTGTTATACTGTAACAATATATGTTTTTTGACTGATCTTATTATTAGTAATATATATCTACTGTATGATATATAAATTATTTTTGGTTTTATGCTCATTTATGTCAGAATCATTATTAGTGCTGCGTTAACTGATCTTGAGTCGGACACTTTTATTTTTAATCGTTTGTCATCTAAGGACTTAACTTGCGACCAAGCAATTAAGGTACGGATCCTGATAGCCCATTTTTCCGTCTTTTGAGACCCCAGATAATCCGTTTTATCTGATTTAAGTTCAGTATCAAATTAATTCGACATTGAGTCAGACATAAATAAATATTTTTGGACAACTAATAGTTTGGATGTTTTTTTTTTTCTTTCTTTTTTTTTTTTTTTTTTTTTTTTGCATATCATAATTTCATAATTTTTTGGCGAAGTGAAAGAAGTATGGGTTTGTTTAAAAAATAAATTATTTTGGTCATTTGTAAAGAATAAGTTTCAACCGCAATATGACAAGCTGCCTTTTCAAACCTTTTTATGCAAAGATCCATAAAAAGCTATAACGCGACATATAAAACTTCTTCGAAAGGATATGATAAAGTAAAATATATAAACAAAATGAATTATTTAGATCATTTGTAAAGAATAAGTTTCAACCACATAATGAAAACCTGACTTTTCCAGCATATTTATGTTCAGATTTATGAAAAGCTATATTGCAACATAAATAAACTTCTTCAAAAGGATATGAAAATGTAAAATATTTTAAAAAGTGAATTACTTTGGTCATATGTCAGAATAAGTTTCAACCGCATAATGAAAAGCTGACTTTTTTAACCTATTTATGCAAAGATTCATTAAAAACTTTATTGCGATATATATAACTTCTTCGAAAGAATATGATAATGTAAAATATACTAGAAATTTAATTATTTTGATCATTTGTAAAGAATAAGTCTAAACCGCATATTGAAAACCTTACTTTTCAAGCATATTTATGTGTTAGGTTTTATAAAAAGCTATATCGCGACATATAAAACTTCTTTTAAATGATATGATAATGTAAAATGTTTTTAAAAAATGAATACTTTTGGTCATTTCTTAAGAATAAGTTTCAAACGCATAATTAAATTAATATAAGAAAGACAACAGGAAACACCTACAATGGCCGTAAACCACAATCACATGCCACAATCCACCGAGAAAAACAATAAAATGACAAAAGACAAACATGGACAACGATAGGAACTCGGGATAGCCGGACTTGGTACCGGCACTAGCAAGAGCTAGCGGTAGGGTTAAACCGGTTTATGGGTACCCAAACCTCCCCTTTCTCTATCCCGTTTCCCTATAGTATAATAAAACATACAAATAAAACCCAATACAGGTAGACTACTAACTCCAAGACCACAATCTTGAGAAGGAAAGAAAAAGACAAAACGTAATTAAGAAAGATGGGTCGAGGAGTGCTCGCCGCTAAACTGTCGGCTAGCTCAAGGAGCCTAGTCTGCTGGTGAAACACTGTCGCACTACGGAATAAAGATCAAACTCAAAACTCCCCGAAGGGTTTGGTAAAGAATTATCATAGATTTCAGTAGACATCGGCAGTATCAGTGAGAGGTAAAACCTGACTTTTCAAGCCTATTATGCAAAGATTCATAAAAAGCTATATCCTGACATAAAATATTCTGCGAAAGGATTTGATAATGTAAAATATATTAAAAATTCAACTATTTGGATCATTTGCAAAGAATAAGTTTCAACCGCATAATGAAAACCTGACTTTTCAAGCATATTTATGTTAAGATTTATTAAAAGCTACCCTTGTGAAAATGGACCAGGATATCCTGGGATAATCACAGGATTATCCCAGGATACCCTGCAAAAATATCCCAGGATAATTACAGAATATCCTGATCCTGGGAATAGGATTTTTCCAGGATTATCCCAGGTTAAAAATTCCAAAATTCTGGAGCCAAGATTCCAGATTTTATCCTGCTTTCAGGATTTATAGCAGGATCTATGATCCTGAAAGCAGGATTTTATTCCTGAAGGCAGGATAATTTCAGGATTAAAATCATCCCAGCAGGCAAAAGACGCCAGGACGACGTCGTTTTCTGGTTGTTATTTGGTCATGACGTCGCACAACCTAAAAGCAACTCCAAAAAGACGTCTTTTGAATGACCTCAAAAAGACGTCGCGATAAGATTTTTTTCTAATATCTTCGGTAAAAACTTGTTGAGATATAAAATAAAAAATCAACATATAAAAGGCTAAATTATTTTGATGAAATTCGCCA
>MJUU01015288.1:1514-11735 GCA_002080025.1 Modiolus philippinarum | reverse complement strand
TTTTTTTTGCTGTCCTCACATTAACTTTTGAACGAAACCAAGTTGTTTACAACTGAACATTCTGCACTCTATCAACACTTTTTTGAAAATGTTTATGGTCATAACATTGTTCACAGCCCTAAAATGTAAGAAAAACATGACACCAAAGTGATAAATGTGATTATTATAATCAAATTGCATGCTTACTATACGAGTTCGGGATTGCCACTTCCCACTTATAATCTGTTGTCAGTGATAACTATATCTGTTGTTTGTGATAGCCAAAAAAGGTGTTACCTCTGAAATAAAATAACGATTTCGTCCAAATGAGGAGGTAAATGAATGACAGTTTTTGATATATAATAAATAAAGACCTATATTTTTTATATGTATTAAAATACTAAAGCTAATTTCCGTATTATTGCAAAATTAAACTATTTTTCGGACGATCCCATGTAATCATCTTTAAAAATGTACTTTAATTCAGCGAAAACTCCCGATCTATGATACTTCATACAGTAGTATTTGACTCATATGTTTACCTATACATATAAAATAAATAGCAAAAACAATGGAAAGGTTAAATGGGATATAAGCACAATTATGATACAAGAAAAAACTTACGGTCTGTTACTGCAAACTTGTTTACATATCTGTAGATGTGATAGCCACTGTAGATGGGATTGCCGGTAATAGGGTGTGTTATGACTAAGGTACAAGTTAAAAGTTTACACGTACCTTAGTGTACAATACATTGTTACATACTGATGTTATTGTCATTATGGTATTGTTTTACCTGAACAGGTAAATTATAATGCTGAAGATATATACATGACTTCCCAATTTCGCATATAAAGTTTTACTTACATGGAACTAGTGGTCAGCTGACGTGTTGTTTATAAACACACAGCACATGTTGGCTGTTGAAATAGTTTTGTTGCCAATATGGTAACACAGAAAACAGACATCATGTAACCCTTAAGTGGAACGGACAACTTTTTTATTTGGAGAGAAATCTACAGGTAAAATTAACCCCTAATATGTAGGAAGTAGCCTTTTAAATAGCTCTAATTTAAAATAAGGTATATTAATGACCAGATTTTTAATTAATTTTTCCCTTTTTTATAGTCACCAAATGGACTATACAATCGTCATGTCAAGAGGTGATTTAAATCAGAGTGCAAAGAGGTTTATCCTGGAATTTCTGTGCCCAAGGGTTTATCCTTTAATCGTCTTGTTTTATCTTATATACGCCATGCAACGAGGCTAATCTGGTCAACATTCTAGGACTTTTATCCTATAACCTCCGTTTCAAGATGATTATCCTATAATCTTTATGCAAAAAGGCAAACCAACATGTTTTTATAATTGCTATGCAAAGGAGTTTATCCTATAATTGTCATGCCAAGAAATTTATAATAGAAATCGCAATGAAAAGAGAGTTTTCCTACAGTCGCAATCATTATGGCATGACAAGAAATTAGCCCTACTATATCTTTTGTATTTGTCATGCTGTCTCAAGTCATGTTGGATATGAATTGTCGTGATTTTGGATATTTGATTTTGGATTTCCCCCTTTCATCATTCTTGCTTCGGTATTCGTTTGCAGATGTATCACAATTCCATGATGTTTATCCTATAATGGCAAATGATTGTGAAGCCGTTATTATACAAATGTTTTCAGTTTTTACTAAACCTTTTTCTTAACTAAATAAGAAAGCATTATCATGAATTTATGATCTAAGCATACAATACCATAATCGCCATCACATCAAGTTAGCAAAGAAAAAAATAAGCAGAGTTTCCGTAATCGTTCATCACATTGAGAAATAAGAAATTCTGAATTATCAGAAGTTATTCCTTCAATATCCCTTTTTGTGGACTTTATCTCATAAAATTTAAAAATTTAAAGAAAACGGTGGGGTGATAAAGCCTTACCTTGTGTGCGTTTACGATGTACTTATAAAAAGTCTGCAAAAATGGTTTAATATTAAATTGAAATCCCAAAAATGAAATTACCAAGAACATGTTCCATAAAGTTCCCAGATATGGAATCAAAAGCCCTTTCAAAATCGATGAGAAGAATGCCTTGAATATATTCTTCTCAGCATAATTTAGTTATACCATTCTAGTATATTTCCAATATAACGACCTGGGATTAAACCTGTTTGGTCACTGTTAATTGTGTCTGAAAGGAGCGACTTTATTCTTTATGCAATACATGGAGGCTAAACTTATAACAGCAAAAAATGATTAAGTTTCTAAAAACGTTTTTCATTCATAGTATGTGTCGAAATCATTCAATTCTTTTCGGTTGTATACCAGCGATGAATATTGTTCCTGTTTCTATTTTTTCCGACTGATTTTACATATTCAGGATCACATAAGAGATTTTTAATCCATGAAGTCGAAACTACAACGGTACTGGGAAGTGGGTATAACTTGCTAAACTTCCTATAACTTCATAGAATCTTAATATATTGTACATAATGATAATATTTTTTTAAATTAAAAAGTCCAGCCCGTTTTATTGGATTACTCTCTCTCTCTCTCTCTCTCTCTCTCTCTTAGATTTGGATTAAATTTTGTAAATGGATAAAAAAGATCATGGACTGTTTTAATATTCAAAAGCTTTTCTTTCGATTTTGGGTTGCAATAATTAAAAGTATCAATATATGTACTGGTTTTGTACCAACTTGAAGTTAAAATCGCCAATAATCAAAACCGTTTGATTTTCTATTATTTCACCAACCTTTAAAAAATTCTGATAAATCTTGATATGGTCGTAAAGTTCTTTTTCCTTCAGTTTCAATATCATTACATAATAAGTTACCATTGTTATTCATGGTTCTGTTTATTTTATTATATTCAAAATAAATTAAAACAATAAAACTAGGCCATTTTGAACATACTATGAGGTATGACCATACCTCATTGTTGAAGGCCTCATGATGACTTCAAGATGAAGAACAACAATAAAAGCTTTGTTCCATTACTTTGTTTTACCATGTAATTGTAGAGACTTCGTCTTTTGTGCATTTACTCCATATCCCTTCATTGCTTTGACGAAAAGAAATCCCTTTTCCTCCGCATTCTCTTTTAAGCATTGGCTCATCTTTTTCTGTAAAAAGTGTGTATTGCAAACAATAAATATCACATGACTAAGATTTCGGATAACAAAACACATCCTCTAATTTTCTGCTGAATTCAAGTATTGACAGTTGTTTGACACTATATATTTTTTGTGGAATATTACAAGTCAATTAAAACTGATTGAAAAAATATAAATTTACAACGATTATAAATTTTGCATCGCTGTTTATGTACCTCAACCCATAACACTGTCATTAAATACTCCACCAATACATTTTCTTTTACAAAATATTAATTGAAAAATAAGAACACAAGGTTAGCATTATGAAAAAAGTACGACGATTATCACACAACTGAGGAAATTATACTCAGATTTCCATAAATACACTGGAAGGTAAAGAAATTCGGACGAACATGAAGTTACATTATTCTATGCACCTTTTAATTTAAAACTGTTTACAATAGAAACACAGTCTAAAAACCACATTATATCGTTAACATATATTGCCAAACAACGCAGGTATATTTACAAAAGGCAAAGTCCAGAGACATGGCAAAACGACAGCGTAGAAAAACACATGCAACAAGGATATGAGGCAACCAAAAAGGCACGTGAACAAAGAGACATTCAGAACTAAGGCAATTATAGTGTGAATTTCCATGATAACCGGGAGTGATATCAGCTGTTCCGGAAGGGTAAGCATGTCCTGCTCCGCTAGCGGCACCCGTCACACTATCAGTGAGTCAATATAAGGTTTAGTCAAAACATTTCATGTTAAATCCGTGATAACTTGAAATCAACCTGAAAATGTCCGTTTTCGAATAAACCAATGATGAAGTACCTTGCCATCTACCCTATGATCTATCAGTTGCCATGCACTGCTCCGTCCACTCAGATAATTAAAATAAATACTTTAACATTAAATTAAGACTCATATTCCAGTCATATATTTCATAACACAAACGTTCTTTCATTCAAAATTACTGAAAAGTTATCTTATCCTAGAAGCTTGAAATGCCCGCTAAAGCTCAGGGTTTGAAGACTTATTGCGTACAGCCATAATTCTATGTACAAACATATGTAGTACATCTATTATTAAAAGCTAGACTAATTCCCTTTACCTGTCACTAGGGGGTTCAGGTGACGTTTAAAGAAAATCCCTAGAATTTATTTTTGGTGTGAATCTAATCACTAGAGTGCCCGACGTACAAATATGCCAAGAAAACTCACCAACGTTGTTTAGTCTAGCAGGGCGAGACTCCCTAAAGCAGACATTGAGATATTTTGTAATTGACCGACTGTTGATTTTGACGACCTTATATCCCGAACCCGGGAAATTCCATGTGCGTGTATGATGTATTATCTGTTTACTCTATACATGAACCAAAGCCAAATACAACAAAAAATACGGCGTAAATGGGACCCTCAAGGTCATTTGCGACGTTTTTCAAGTCTGTGGAGACTTCATTCATCATATACATGTTCTGTGACCTTTCGGACTTATAAAAAGAATTCTGCCTAAAATATCTTGCATATGTACCGGTATTAACGATAAGGCTTATTTGATATCAAGTCTGTACATTTATTTATACGCCAACGAGACACGTTTAATGGAAGGGGGATTTCCAATGTGTTAATAAATCTTTTAATTTTTTGGTGGAAAAATGTGGTACCGCACTTGAGCTGCCATTACTCTGCACATATTTTGTTACTTTGTATGCAATACTCTGTTAATATGAATTTACATAAACTTCGTTTTTCGTGTTTCAATTGTTTTCTCAAAAATGTTAATATTTCGAGAATTTGTAGTATATTACAGTGTTTTCCATTTTTTAACAGGGAAGGTTAGGTTTTTCAAATTGACCCCAACAACCGGGTTTATTTTTCCTGACGTAAAATCCCATCTGGGTTTATTTTTTTCTGGTACCATGCAAGGATGTTCCTATGCATATTGAAATATTTAGTTTACAAGTATATCGGCTAAAAATATTGAATTTCTCAAAAATATTAATATTTCGAGAATTTCTAGTATATTGGTCTAGGCTATTCCAATCCGCTGTAATAGATGCAAACAAAAGTTTATTGGCACTTTCCAGTGTCAAGCGTGGTTAAGTGTAATTATTACTATTGCGTATCATATAGTCTAGATTATGGATTACTACAGCTGACAACATTCATGCCAAAATTCACAGGCATATTCCACATTTGGCTGAATAAATGTTAAGGTTATATGTGCAAGATAATTTCGGTTCAGATAATATTTTAATTTCATATAGAGGACATTTAATTTGTTTGTATGATTGTTGTGTTATGAATGTAAAATTTCCCTAGTCCTTCCGTCGGCAGTGGCAATCGATAACAGAGACGGCAAATAGAAAATCAAGAAAAAAGAAGAAATAATTAGTACTGAACTTAAATATTATGAAGTCCGCAACAAAAGAGGTTCAAATTAAGCTAACTGGCAAGTTCTAAAATACAACACAAAAAATGTTAATAACAGTATTTGTTAAAATACAGTTTTGTCTGTGTATTATGGTATGCATTTGTTTTCCTCTGTCCAGGTGAGACATTGAAAACAAAGAAGTATGGCCATTAAGGTGTGGATTTTATTCATACATTAGGCCAATTTCAAAATATGTTCAAATTTTGTCGAAAATCTAGCTAGGTAGTTTCTAGTAAGTAAGTGTTCTCCCTAGGAATGATAATTATATATGCCACACTTGTATATTTTCTAACATATTAACTGCCGAAAATAGCTGTAAACAGCCTTTTGTGTCAATTTAAGCCATTTTACAGTGTTTTGAAAGATAAAAACTACTCCAAGGTCATCGAGACCCAAAACCAATTTTTCGGTGCATGCGAGTGTATAAACATTTTCCTTCCAAATGGCAGTTAGTTTATTTTGGTTCTGGAGTTGCTATGCAACGAATTTTTAGAAAACCCTATAAAAATCGTGAAAGTCTCTCAAAATTGCATTCAAGTGCCGATTTCAGGGACTGAATTTTTTATCTAAAAGTATGAAATGCAGTTGAATTTATTTTGTTTTATAATAGTGTATACAAAAGACTTTTTACCGCAGTTTTCGAGAATATTTGATGCATTCCTAATATCGGTATGCTGAGGAAATAATTTCACGGGAAAGTGGCCATTTTGAATGCATACAATGTATCTTGTGATTATATATCAGATAAATTTGAGATATTGCTGAAGCTAGTAGGTATAGCGAAATTTCGCCATAAATTTGAAATATATAAAATTAACAAAATTGTATTTAAAACTAAAGAGCTCCTCCTTCGTGCACGGCTTAGCCCTTAGCTTTTTTAGGTTTTCTATTTAGACCCTATTATTTGTTCTCTATTAGCTTTCAGAAGTACTTTGGTTATGGACTTCCAACTGTTTTGATTTGATTTGCACTGAAGAGACATAAGTTGTCGAAAGGCGCGTTTGCAGAAATTAAATTCACAGTTACTTCGGTCTTTTGTTATTGATCATTATTACCTAAATTGATCAATTGCGACAAAACTTTGATGTTTTTAGACTTTCATATTATTATTTTCGTTTGCACAGTATCGTTGTTTTCGATCCGACATCTTGTAGGTGTGTGCGTAGGCTACCTTTTCAGATGTTATAAAAGTTTAGATGTATCCTAAGACTTCCACTGAGTGGGCGTAAAACAGATATAAGAAGTTTATTTGGAATCCATATCATATAGTATAATTGTTTATGAAACTGTCAGGAATGTAAACACAAATATCAGGCAGTAACAAACAAGAATTTTTTGTTAATTTTCTTTCTGGACATATTTTCTTTCCTCTCTTACTCAAACAACATTGAACTGCATATTTAATGGCGTTGGGAAAAGTACATGTATGAGCATATCTGTGTGCTTTGTGAAAATTCCGTTTTGTAACCCATTTTAATTAGTACCTTGACTATTTCAGATTCAGGAAATCCAATTTCATTTTTTTTTGCTCCCGAGGTGCTTGCTCGTGCAACTACGATAGACCTTTCTTTTTGTAAAAGCACTAAATAACAAAATACCGAGATACCGAAGTTACTGTTAATTTATTTTCGGCATATACACACATGTACGCATTTCGACATTAAAAGAAGTAGCAACATTAAAGAAGACAGATAATAAGCTAAACAATTTGAAACAAAACAACAACAAAAACTAAATTGTGATTAAAAGTAGAGAAACAGAAATTATGCGTAAGGTATACCGCACCAGACATTAACTGGTAATATGACATGCAACCAACAAACAATATTCTCCATTCAAAAAAGGTAAACGACCTTTGAATTGATTAAAATTTGTCATTGTTCTATAAGTTTCAGTGAATCAGTGAATGGGGCATCGTACATGAATGACATCTTACCAAATTTTATTGAAGTATTAACGAAAATTACAGTTCTGTATTCTTTGTATTAAATTCTCAACTTGTGTTAAAATTTCATATGTTGTATTTGCAATTCTATTTGTTCTTTTTACAGGTCGATTGAATAAGATGTAATTTAAATATACATATCTTAGAGCTCTCTTCGGATCTTTCCATTTATGTTTGTGTTAGATTTGGAGTAAAAGTGCCAGGATAATGGACACATATTAGAATTTGATTGGATAAAGTGTAAAAACAGTTAACTTACTAAATTTATTAAGATTTTCTTTCAATTCTTATCAGAATATTTAATTTTTTGAACTGCTTTCTTGCAAAGGTTTTTTGTGAAAATTAATATTGATTCCCAACCGTTTAATTATATCATCATAGCTGATTTATCATTCAATAGGATAACGTAATTTTTTTTTATTCGATTACTTCAAACATCCGTTATAAATGGTATATTTTAACATATTATAATAATACTTTTTCGAACCATTTTTAAGATAAAAGAGTATTTTGTAATTAAACTTATAGAAATATCATGTCTATTTCTTAACATAAAATTCATGTTTCAAAGGGATTTCCTTCAGCTTGCAAACTTCATATCCTTTCCTAAAAGTGTGTTGAACTAAAACAACGGGAATCCTGTCTATTTAATTTTTGAGACATAATAGCTATTATTTCAAGCGGTGTGCGGTTTCGTTGTCTTGCACTAGATAATTTACAGTTAACTGTCAAATGTTACTTTGAACTATGTTTTGCACAATATGGACTATAGTATACAAATGTACTCATAGTTGATCATAAGTGAAACGTAATACTAAATAACAAAATACCGAGGTTACTGTTAAGTCACTTTCTGCATATGGCCATTTCGACAACTTATGTCTCATCTGTGCAGATAAAGTCGAAACATTGGAAATCCAGAAATTGAAATATGTACAAAGGCTATTAGAGAACATATACTCAGAAATGATCTCAGTAGAAAGCCAAAATCAGGTAAGGACAGGGCTTTGCAGGAGGGATATACTCCTAAGTTTTGAACAAATTTTTCTAATTTAGATAATTAGTCTTAGAAATTTGGGTAATAACAGACTTAACGAACAGAGTTGTCAAGTGCCGAAGTCTATGATTAAAAAAGACAAATCAGGTAGAAACCACTGGAAAAATTGTCGACCGCAATGGTCCTGACTTGGTACAGGCATTTCAAGATAAATGGTGGTTAACCCGGTTTTATGGCATGCCATCCCCCCCCTTTTCCATTGCGGTAGTGTCCGGTAGATATTTGATAATGTTTGCTCTTTGTTGAAGCTGTCATGGTTACTTCAAGATCAAGAACAACAATGATAGCGTTGTTCCATTTGCTTTATCTTGCCATGTATTTATAGGGATTTTGTCCCATGTACATTTATTTTCTGCATATGGCCATTTCGACAACTTATATCTCACCAGCACAAAAAAAATTAAAAAATGGAAATCCAGAAGTCGAAATGTGTACAAAGGCTGATAGAGAACAAATACTCAATAAAGGGCTACGCCGACGCAGCATGTCGACCACTGAAATCTGAACAAGTGTAATTGAAAGTGAGTGTGGACATATACTAAAAAGCTTGACACAATAATTTCATGGATACTTTAAGGGGATTTACCCAGTAATTAGCTGGACACAAACTAGGGAAAATGAAAATTAGCCCTTATGACTCCTTATGGTTCCTCTTTGACCCCTTATAGCTCGAAAACGGTAAGAGCTACACCAAATCCACTGACATACTACTGAAAGCTTATATCAAGTGGAATCCTAAGAAAAAAATCCCATCGAAATCCGACGAAAAATAAAAATTTAACGTAATCTCCAAATTTGCAGTTTTGGCCTCTTCGACCCCTTATAGCTCGAAAACGGTAAGAGCTACGAAAAATCCGTTGACATATTATTGAAAGCATATATCAAGAGGAATCTAAAGAAAAAAATCCCATCAAAATCCGATGAAAAATAAAAATGTTAGGTAACCTGCAAATTAGCAATTTGGTCCCGTTTGGTCCCTCATAGCTAGGTAAGCAAACAAGTTACCAAAAATCTAATAGCAGAGTGCTGTGTTAATTTTTCATAAGCAATCCATTGAAAAAAAACTGCATCAAAATCGAACAAATAATATTTTTTTTTTTGGATTCGCCCCTTTTGGGCCCCATTTATCTCGGGAACGGTAAATGCGGCGAGAAATCTGTTGAGTACTTCTGATTGGAAATTTCCTCAGCAGCACACTGAAAGAAACTCCATCAAAATCCGATTAATAATAAAGATTCTACAGACAAATATGTGAAAACACCCAATTTAACACTTGTTGGTCCCTTTTTTAAAAACGGGTGGGGTCACAATGACCAAAACTACTGCAAGCCTTTCTTTTGTACCAAAGAACATTGTGTTAAAATTTCATAAGGATTGATCATCTGGAACAAAAGTTATTGACCAAAAACAAAAGTATCTACAGACGACGACGGCAACGATGACAGCACCATACCAATATACAACTGCAAAAATTTTTGCGGTCGTATAAAAGGAATATGAATAGAAAGTCAAAATCAGTAAAGGGCAGAGCTTTACATAACGTAGATACTCCTTAGTTTTAAACAAAATTTTCTAATTTAGATACTGTAAATTTCTAAAAAAAAAAAAATCGGTTTTCTGGCCATCACCACATTAATGGACAACTGGGCTGGTGAATACCCTCGGGGACTATCAGTCCACCAGCAGTGTCATCGACCCGGAGG
>MJUU01015286.1:46282-57676 GCA_002080025.1 Modiolus philippinarum | reverse complement strand
CAAAATTTTTTTGGGGGAAGATAACCAAGATTTGTTTGGGGTGAAATTGTTTTGTGAGGATCAGTTAAAAAATCTAGCAAACTTTTTTCCTTTACATGTTAGATTTAGTCCAAAACTTCTAGTCCTTTCCACCCATTTTGAAATTTTCCTCTTCACTAAATACATGCCTTTTTCTCTTACCGATTTCAATTTTTGACAGTATTTTTTTAGATTAGTAGTCCTCTGTTTAAATATATGATAAACTGTATAATACATGGCAAAATCCGTATCACATGCCGTATCATCCCTCAACCAATATCAGCCCTCGGGCCAGAGGCCCTCGTGCTGATATTGGTAACTCGAGAAGATACGGCATGTGATACGGATTTTGCCATGTATTATTCCCTATATAAACAACAGCAACAATAAACAAAAACAAAAAACAAAAACAAAAACAAAACAATCACTCAATTAATAAATATGTTCTCAAAAATCAAGTGGAATAGGTCAAAATGATATTAATTTAAATTCGCGTAAAATTGAGCCTTGTATGTGGCCGTCAAAACATGCGCCTTTCATTTTTGTGTCATCTCTGCACTGCCAGGTTTTGTTCAGTGACGTGATATCGGTTAATTTCAACAGGAACAACTGTATAGCATGTATGAAACGGTCAGTTTACTACAATCACTATCGCAAATCGGGAAATCGTGAAGGTGAAATCCATTTGTTACTATGATAAATAAAAAAGAAAATCGTTCAACTAAAAGTCCGAATTTCGGCATACTTCTTTAGTGACAGAGTTTGGCAAGAAACGCACTGAAACGCACATTTACATTACATGTAATTACATGAATCAACTTTATTTCAGAACTATAATTTGTATTAGTATTATTTTGAACAAAAGGCACAGTATATTGGGATGTCCAGAGTAATAGCTTACATAGGCGTAACAAGCTCTAGTGTTCCCTAAAACCAAAACACTGTTAGTTATTGCCATCACTTTCAGTCCCGCGGTGCTGTTTGAAAATTGAATGAAAAATGCTGATCCGGCCCTTTTGTAGACAACAGAAACTAGTATTTACATTTTTGTGGTCTCTTATAATATACTGGCTAACAGAATTGCACACCATCAAGATGACCCCAATGCAATATACTGTATTTTAAAGTTGCAAATTAAAACAAACGATACTGAATATTGATATGGTAAAAACATAACTGAAACAAATTTGAAACATACTGACAGACTTTTGAATTTTCCAAGTAAAATGAATGGACAAATAATCGAAGAGGAAAAATATGAACAAAAATAATTAAAACCAATGCAAATTATGTGTCTTTTGAAATACTTTTCATTCTCATTGTAAATTCGGTATTTTGTTATTCTAAAAAGATGCTCAATTTTCCCTCAGCCAGTTTAAAAAAATATATGCCTCGATTATTGGTGAAAGGGATACAATCCAAATACATTTCAGTACATTACGTTAAAGTTCGTGTTAAGTTTAAGTTAAGTTGCTTATCCGGAAACCTCTAATAAGAGCTAATGGAAAAATTATTGAAAATAATTTGGAGTTACGACGCTTTGACCACTAATTGAGATTAACTACGACGAAAATTCAAGAAAACTGCAAAAAGGTAAAAGTTAAAATTGCCGTGCACCTATGTGCAGTCATGAATCTATTTGAAACTTTGCAGTTGAAAAGTATAGGTTGTAATTTTAATACGACACTTAACATGCGTCTTCATGCACAATGTCATCAGTATGAAGTTTTGCAACGAAATTTGATAAATCATCTAAATTTGCTGATGAAATTCTTCGTTGGAGTACCTACTGGAAGCGCATTATTTAACTATTGAAAATTAAGCATCCTCTATTCACGATAGACTATCAATCGGCGTTGTCAGAAACAAAATGAGTTGTCCATGGGACGAACAAATGCATATAAATGACTTTGAGCTAAAAGCTGCAGTATAAGATTTGAAATCTCTGAGAAAACGACAAAAAAATCATACATACAATATACACATGACAATTGGCAATGCGATCGGAGTGTCTCACACAAAATGGAATGTGAAGGGCAAAATTCCGAGGAGTCAATCAAGGGATGCAGGAAAGTAACTTCCTAGAAGGAGAACTCGAACTGTTGAGTTGTATCACCGGTGTTCCAATTTGTCGAGTAGACTTGGAATCGAGGCACACGGAAGTGCCCAGCGATTGTATGTTGAACGAGGATATTTTAAATCAGAAAAACGAGTTATTGTCATAATTAAAGATAGATCTCTGTGCGAATCATTTAAATGCTTATCTGAACAATATCTATATAAATCATTTTACGGAGTATATATTGTAAAGTGAGTGAGAACCGAACCATCAGTCTAAAACAAACAATCCAAGGACAACGGCAACATCGGAA
Organism: Modiolus philippinarum; assembly: GCA_002080025.1. Taxonomy (NCBI): domain Eukaryota; kingdom Metazoa; phylum Mollusca; class Bivalvia; order Mytilida; family Modiolidae; genus Modiolus; species Modiolus philippinarum. The sequence goes on along the minus strand of MJUU01015286.1, from coordinate 55,286 downwards.
AAACAAAGAAACAAACACATAACATGAGCACGACACAAAAAAGAAAAATGAAGACGCACACATTTACAAAAGAGAACAACACGGGCCCAATAAAGCATCTCCTGCTTTTTATAAGACACCTGCAACGTTGAACATGTCAACCCCGTCAGTAAAGTCAAATCTGGTATAGGAAAAACAAACTTTAGTGACAAAGAGAAAGATATGATTTCATCTGGGAAACGGATATCTCATAGCGGTCCACAAGATTGTGATGTCGACCGTAAAACTTCTGTAGTGATTACTTCAAGTTATGGGTAACATACCCTTGCTTAAGTAGCCTATTTGTAAACAACCAAGCTCTATCAAGGTAGTCATTGTATCGACCACAGGCCCTTAAGTAGCGAATTAGTTGGGAGATGTATACTCCATATACCGGTGCTTTTGGAATGTTGCTACAAAGAAAAGGGAAGTTGACTATTGGAAAAGTGAAGTCATCGTGTTTGTCATATAGCCTAGTTTGTAGAGTACCTCTGTTGTCAATTTCAAGATGACGGTCAAGGAACGAGGGATGTGGAAGTATATGTAGTATCCTTAATTTCGAACTCTTTTGGATAGATAAGACGAAGAAAATCACCGAAGCGAGGGTTGTTTAGTGCTAAAAAATCATCTTTATAACGGAAGCCGAAATTCGTCCCATTAGTGCAACAAGGTACCAAGTGACATTTTTGGCGAAACTGAGTTAAGTGCATTTCTTAGGAGCTACTATAGGTATCTAGTTGCCCTATGAAAATAAAGCCTGTATCTTATTTAATAATTGTGCATTTATTTGAATAAAATTTATTCGTTTCCGAGATAAGTAATTATGTTATTTGGTACCAACTGATTTCAATGTATTTCCCATGTGTAACAAGGAGCCAAATGACACTTGGTTCCTTTTTGCATAATTTACTTTTATATGAAATATTCACATCAATACAGTGTCTAAATGCATGAAAAACAGAATATATCTATTCAAAATTAGTATGAAAATAATTTGATGATGAATAAAGCTACAAAAATTAGATGAATATCATCAGATTACAATGTTTTTGTGTTTATGAAATGGTACCAATTTGCACCTATTTGCACAACGAAATCTTTACTTTTTGTGGAAATTTATGCCTAAAAATGGGTACCAACTGACAAAAGTGACAATTCTGTCAAAATAAAAGTAGCTATATACCAAGCTTATTGTGTGAATAAAGAGTGAAGTAAGTTCATTGTATGAACCAACAATGGGAGGTCTAGCTTTATTCTCTGATTTATTGTGAAGGTCGAAATTTTCAAATTGTGTTTTCTCAAAATTGCATTTTTGTCAGTTGGTTCCTTGTTGCACTAATGGGACGAATTAAAGGACTGGGCCATTTTTTTATCTTTATTTTGGAGAAGCCTTTCGATGAATTTAGCCTCATAATGAATGGAGAAACAAAAAGCTAAAAGCTAAAAGAGGTGCACAGTCTGTGCCCAATGGAATTCCGATAGTCTGCTGAAAAACTAGTCCTCCAAACCGGACAAATATATTATCGATCAGAATCTCTAACATCTTTAAATGAATTCTTCGTATATATTTTTGTGATTCTTAGTCGTATTTCACAAAGTATGCTTGTTCGATGCCTATAACAATGTACTTATATCTTCGTTTGGCGTTCTTACGTGAGAAACATCTATAAATTAAATCTTTCAGCCGTAATTTCAGTTGTTCATAAGCAATTGTAGTATAAAGTGTGGAGAAGTCAAAAGTTTTAATGCTGTTACAGTGTGATAATGATCCCGATTTTAAGATGTCAAGCAGATCTAAAGAGTTTTTTTCGGGGCGATTCAATAAATGTGTCCCTACCTGATCTTCTTGACCAATCAAATGCAGTGATGTTGTGACTGATTCATTGTTTGCTTCTACATCAATAATGTAAAAAGATGACAAAAAGCTACATTGTGTATGAATGTACACAATATTTGTCTGTTTCCCTCCACATTTGATGACATTGTGTTTTCTATTGATTGGTTGATTAGTTAGAGTTTAACGTCCAATGAGCGATATTTCAGCTATATCAGGACGAGGACAAGTTAATCAATTCAAAACAAATTGTAAGTAAAAGAAGAAAGAAATACAGGTGGAAGGGACAACCGGGGCAACGACTTTTGATTGCCACTGGAAAAGGGGAGAAATGGGTAGGGGCAGGAAATTTAGCCTTCTATACGACACCCAGTGCGTCTGCTCTCTTTAGAGAAATATAGAAGGGGTCTTTATACTGCATGGAGCGTGGCGTTTCTCCACACAGTTTGGCTACAATGGTTCGCGGTCAGGCTTTCCGTATTATGACCTGACTACCCCGCAAAGACAGGGCATTCCCCTATCCATCACCTGGGGACGCGCCCGGCAGCTCTGTCGCCAAAGCCCCTGAAAACCTATTCAGATGTTTTCTATAACACAGAAGCTGACAAAAAATATACACGTCACAATCTGACGGTGGGGACAGATTTATTGAATCGGTTCTAATATCCACATTTCATTTACACCACTTCTTAAAAAGCTAGTATCACAATATTTTTGAAGGCCTCTTTTACGGTTGTCAAAGTGGAGGTTAATATCTTAGAAATAGGTTTTATAGAACATTTTGCTGATCCAGCGATGTGCCGTTCTTTGTATGGGCATTTGTGTGATTTTGGTACCAAGTAAAACGAGGGGAGATCGGCGTCTTCATCTTTGGTTGAAAGGAAAGCAAAATAGATTTATGGCTTTGTAATGCCTAGTTCTTTCTTTAAAAAAATTGATGTAATGATTTTTACAAATGAAAATGATGTTATTAGGGGCCTTATCTGCCGGAATAATGCCATATTTGTCATGAATGAAGGACAAGTATCTGGCAACATCGATATTTTTTAATATGGATGATGCTTTAGTTCTCATTGACCCTCGTAGCTTACTGATTCGTGTAAGAATCATGGACCTTACAGCCTTAATCCACTCCGAAAAAGAACCCACGTCTTCATCCTGTTCACGTTTAATCCATTTTCTGGCATAGTCCTCTACAGCGTCCATAAGGAGTTTAAAACTTTTGTTCCCAGTTGTAGATCGTGGTTCACTAAATTTCGTTCCCCTTGCAAGGATTTCACGGAGAGACGGGTTTCGATCTTTCCAAGTTCTTGAAAACTGTGTAGTCAATACAAGGATATTTTCAGAAAATATACTTACTTGGCAATGAAGTAAAAAACAACATATTTGCAAAAGAACGTTAACCTTTATATTCATTATTTATAAATGCAGCTGAAAATGTAAGACGGTTATGAAGAGTCCCAAATTTTTAATAAGGAATGACTGTAATACATACAATCTATATTAAGTGTATTATATGTTATTTTACGTTATTTTGTGTTATGTAAGAGACCAATGACAAACAAAAGGCTCTCAAAGAGCCTGTGTGGCTCACCTGGGTTCTGTTCTGCACTTTTTCCCCTGCTTGGTGCTATATTTGATGATTTAGGAACATAAGACTCACAAACTTTGAAGGGAATCTTCCAACGACTATCGTGACCAAATGAGGCTATAAATAGCTTGAGTAGTTTCAGAGGAGAAGATACAATAGGGTTTTATATTAGACTATGTTCCCTGCTGAAGTCCATTTTTGACGATGTACAAAGATACAATCAATCAAAAATGTTGAATGGGACAACCCAAGGATTATTGTGACAAAGTTTAGTTCTGATTTGCCCAGAGGTTTTAGATAAGAAGATCTTTGAATGCATTTCCCATAGGTTCCTATGTTAAAAATATGTTCCCCGCTTTTGGCCATCTTGGTCGCTGAATGAACATAAAAATCACAATCTTTGAAAAGGACCATCTAAGAACTACTGTGTCCAAGTTTAGCTCCAATTAGTTCAGTTGTTCAAGAGAAGATCTTTGAATGAATTTCCAATAGGGTCTTGTGTTAAGACTATGCTCCCCGAGGCGGCAATATTGGATGACGTACAAACATAAAAAGTATAGACTTTGAAGGGGACCACCAAAGTACTACTGTGACCAAGTTTGGTTCCAATTAGCCCAGTAGTTCAAGAGAGGAAGACCTTTGAATGCATTTCACATTTTGTCCTATCATAAAACTATATTCCCCGCTGGCGGTCATTTTGTATGAGGTTCGAACATAAAAAATTTGAAGGGGACCACCTAAGGACTATTGCGACCAAGTTTGGTTCCCTTGGCCCTGTGGTTTCCGAAGAGAAGATTTTTGAATGAAAAGTTAACGACGGACGGACGTCGGACGCCAAGTGATTGCAACAGCTCAACATGGTTATAGCCGGTTGAGAAGTTTTAGGTTTCCTTATTAAAGGGAATTGGTTCAAGAATTAACTGCTTTCTGATACACATTTGAGACAATCTTAATATTGATACAAACCCGCTTAGTGTTAATTCTAATTAATTATTTACGGTTGACATTCTAACGGTTAACCTGTGGAAAAATGATGTCATGGACAGTTTACATCACGTGCTTACACTTAACTACGTTGTCGTAAATGAATTATTTTGAATTTTGCTATAATTGATTTTCAGAATATGTGTTTAAACCCACTCGAGTAAAATGCTGTCCTTAAGTAATTTTGGCTTTACTTTTAGATCCTTTTGGGTGTATTATTCTCTATTAGCTTTCTTACATCTCTCTTTTTTGTGTTCCAAATGTTTTAATTTGATCTGCACTAGAGAAACATAAGTTGTTGAAAGAAAGTAAATTAAATTAACGGTAACTTCGGTCTTTGGTTATATTTTAGATAGATACAGACATGTTTTGACTTTGCTTTTATTTTTCAAAATCATTTACACTGAATTTTGCACTTATTGAATTACATTTTGTATGTCGTCAATTTACTGTGAAATTCTAGTTACAAGACGAATTTAGGACATGTATAAAATGTATCAGAAAGTGTGGCTCTTACACAAAAAAGATAGTGGCATCCTATGGATGCAAGAAATTCCACCTTTTATCATTTACATATATTTTTTCATTTAAATCATTTATGCAAACATTTTTTTCCAAAAGAAACTATATGCAAATAATATAACCTATGCACAACGTATGTATGTACAGGTTACATGTGAATTGTGTCTCATGACTGCAAAATAATTTTAAAAACGCTATTTGTCGTTACGTTATTAAATAAGATGTCAAACCACCAATTCAACCAATCAAAAAAAGAAGATCTTTTTGAAACTAAATATAACTTTGTATTATTACATCTTCAAAACTGTATGAAAAATTTGTTTGGCTGTGATCGTGTATATTTAAAAGTGGGTTTTTCTCGTCCCTCAGAATATTGCGGGGGAAGCATATATGCTTAAGGGGGGGGGAGTTTTTGACAATTTTTGCATGGTTGTCTGGAGAAAAGGTAAGTTTGCACATTATTCAAACGCAATAATATAATAATGCTATATACCACGGAACCCAGCAATGAATAGGCTACACTATGGTCAACAGAATAAAGATCCACACACTATAGTTTCTTTGAACACTTCGATATAATTTCAAACTTTCGGGTGAAAGACGATATTTTCTAAAATTTTACCTTTCCAGGTTTTACTTGTTCATATATAATTAAAAATGCAATTCCACCAAGACTTTGTCACTCAAAAATATGTAATATCAGCGATAATGGAATATTTTACATTGTTTGAATAATGTTCAAACTTAGGTACGCTGTGGGTATGCTGATTTTTTTAAATATTATATGTAGAGGACATATGGACCCTTCAGAAAATATATGATGTCGGGAGGGGTAAACTTAAAAACTTAAATTGTGCAGGTACAGTTGAAAAATTGAAAATTCAGTTGAAAATGTTAAAGAAATGAATTGGTGGTTTCACAAATTCAGTTGCTAATGTTTACAAAAATGAATTGGTGGTTTCACACCATAATAAAATAGCGACGTTACAGTGAATTTAGTTTTTGCATTAAATCATTATGGAAATCGGTATTGACAGGGTTTTCAATTTAAAAGCACGAAAACCAGTAGGTCACGTGTATCTCAAAATATTATAACTGATCGTTTACAGATGAACTAATTTTGTTTAAATCGGATTAAAAATTTGAATAGGCGCATAGTCTGCATATATGTGTCTGTTTGGTATTTTCAGTTGTGTACCGTAAATCGCAATACAAATCTCCTTACCAATTTTTATTTAACTATTTAACAAAAGTAGTTGTAACGCATTCAGTTTCTAAAACGTGAACTTGTTGATTATGAAATTTTTCTCATCGAGTTCAATAAATTTGCACTTCTTTAAAAGCGAAGCTTGTCGAGCTTTTAATTATTTGAAAATTTATTGAAAGAGATGTGAGAAATTTCATGATCAACTTGTTTAAGTTTAGAAAATGTTTCTGTAATGACTAGATCAAAAACACCAAGAATTGTATTCCAAATAGATTTGGCGGGAAATTCCACAAGGCTTGTTCTCTCTCTAGAGAGGAGAACTTCTCTCTCTAGAGAGGAGAACAAATGAACCAACACCGATAATGAATTGTGTAAACTTGAGAGATATCAGAGAATGAGCTATCTTTGGTAATTATGAGTGAAAACAGTAACACATTTATTTTTTATTGTTACAATTTTTCATATTTCTGGCGGTCGGATACATTACAAGTCACCTCTTGTCATCTCTTGTAGTTTGTGGATCAATGTTTTATACTAAGGACAGGGGCAAGACATTTCTGTTAATTTGATTTTTTTTTTCAGCTGGTTTTCAAATGATTTTGGTGAAATAATCCAGTTGTCAATTGTTTTGGACCATTTTGGTGTTTTCTTTTCAGTTAAATTTTTACTCTGTTTTTATAGAAATTGTTTGTTGTCAATCATAAAAATTGTGTGTTGTTTGTCCGCCTGTTAATGAAAACCCTCTTGCCCCCCCTTTTTCATATACCAATGGCGCTGGGAAACACGTACAACGACTGAAATAAGAAACATAAGTCGGTTATTTCCCTGTACCGAGTTAGTTATATATGGTCAAATTGTGTGTTGTTTGTCCGCCTGTTAATGAAAACCCTCTTGCCCCCCCCCTTTTTCATCCTTTTTCATATACCAATGGCGCTAGGAAACACGTACAACGACTGAAATAAGAAACATTGGTCGGTTATTTCCCTGTACCGAGTTAGTTATATATGGTAAAAGTTGAGACAACTTCTAATTTCAAAATAAAAAGAAGCTGTTGATATGCTAATTAATTATCTCCATTGTAACCATATATAACTAACTTGGTACATGCTATGGAAATAACCGACCAATGTTTCTAATTACAGGTGACCGTGTGGTCATGGTAGGTGTATCCCAATGGCATGGTAGGTGTTTCCCAATGCCAATGTTAAATAACGTTGATCATCCTAATCCAAGAGATGTAGTAATGCTTCCGACTATCAAGCGTTGTTTTAAGGTCATACATGTATTACCTTACTCATACAAAGATGGCTGATCATATTTCATAAATTTGAGGTATGGTCACTTACTCGTGAATTTATTTCCTTCAGATAACCAATATTTTAAAACAACCAACAAATTCTAAGGTTACTTTGAATTTAATTTCTGCACATGCGCATTTCGACAACTTATGTTTCTTCAGTGCAGATCAAATCAATTTTGCAGTTGGAGTTAACATATGTTTTATGTTCTCATGTTCATTTACTTCATATGCTGATTAATATGTTTATTTTTGTTTATATTTCATGTTTGTAATAATACGACCCAAATGGGTTACAGTCTATATTAATAAATTATTAATTAACCGAATGAAAAGCTATATTAAAATATTGTTTGAAGTCTATTGTCATTACCGGTAATCACAAAACTTGTTTCTTAGACTGGAATTAACAATGAAGGGATATGGAGTAAATACAAATGAGACAAAATCCCTACCAGTGCATGGTAAAACCAAGCAATGGAAGTAGTATATGAGCACAGTTCGCTTATCATTTGTCGTGGTGGTGCTGTGGTGGTGCCGGAAGTGACGGTACCGGAAGTAACGTAGACCGGAAGTGAGGTCACCGGAAGTCACGTGACCGGAAGTGGAAGTCACGTGACAAAAACACGAAGTGTTTTTACTGCGCATGCGCAACCGGAAGTAGCCCTTTTGGAAGCCCTAGTCGGCCGTATTGACCGGAAATGACGTGTTGGAACAACACGTCACCCCGCAGGGGTGTGATGGGAAGGCATTGGAGCGCGCATGAGCGACCAGAAGTGGACGTAGCCCCATATGTAGACCGGAAGTGGGTGTGTATCTACTGTAAGTAGCCATGTTGACCGGATGTGACGTGTTGAAAGAGGGCAAGGCCCTGCAAGGGTGTTGTATGACCTTACTACATTGTACATGCGGGACCGGAAGTGGGCGTAGCCCCATATGTAAACCGGAAGTGGGTGTGTATCTACTGTAAGTAGCCATTTGTGTTGGAACAACATGTGAACCCGTAGGGGTGTTGTGTGACCTTACTAGAGTACATGCGGAACCGGAAGTGGGGCGTAGCCCCTGTTGTAGACCGGTAGTCGGGTATTTTCGGAACGACTCGGGCGTTGTCTTTCGGATGTTGTCGGAAGTTGTCGTTATGATTGTATTTCTGAGAGTGTCTTCTATCACGTCCGCGTTCATCGTGGCCATTCAAAGGGTTGCTAAGCACGTTGTTGGTTGCTTGGTGTCTTCTATCACGTCTGCGTTCATCAAGGGACATAACTCTTGCTAGTTATTTTCCCGCCATTTTTTTTAAAGTTTGTTGAATTCGCCCGAGGCTTAGGCGAGATAACTCGTGATTTATTGATGTTTGTGCTAGTTTATATTTATGTTTACCAGTATTAAATACGACTGACGAGTACGTGTTTTGCTGTGCTCGCGTGCTCATTTCACTATATTGCTGCTGCTGCTGCTGCTGCTGCTGCTGTGCTAGGTCGATTTGGCTTTTGCTGCTGCTGCTGCTGCTGTTTCAAACTTAGAAAAGAAAAAAAATCAAAATGTGAATTTTGT